>JBCNJP010000014.1:26144178-26192816 GCA_039602395.1 Deinandra increscens subsp. villosa | reverse complement strand
AAATTCGTTATGCTTAGATAAAAAGAAATAAAAGAGTCACTAATATAAAACGGATAAAAAAGAAAACAAAAAATTATACTACTATTCCATAAAAGACAAACAAAAAAATTACCGTTCATATAAAGACAAAAGAAATAATTTTACTTTCACTGCAATTGTTTTTTATATATATGTAGAATAATAATAAACACAAATAATAAGAAGAATAAAACATAACATAACAAATAATAATAGTAATAATATAAGATTATTGTTGCAAATAGCCTTTGATAAAATAGGGTTGTAAACGATCTGAAGTTACCAAACCTAAGTAGGCCCGAGATTAACATAATTTCACACTAGGCATGATTCATTAAACGAGCAGAACAGTTCAACTCGAATTTAGCATCATGTTAAAAACTCAAATCCCACACCAGGCTTGACTCATTAAAATAGATTACGATTTCAACTCCAGTTTAGCATGTTAAAAACTTGAATCTGCTCGTTTGTTTTCAATAGCTTTTAGTTTTAAGTTTTAACCTTTTTACAAATATTAAAATATAGAAATAAAATTAAAAAAAAATATACGTGAACATACATATACTGCAAAATATATAAATTACTAAGTTTACAATCTATGTAGTTATATTATAAATTTGGGTATTAAACTATATATACTAAAAACTTAGGATTTCATTTAAACAAACCAAAAAAGCAAGCCCAGTAACTTGCCTTTGCTTGAGCTTTTACATGTAAAAAGGTTAAAACCGAGCCAAGCCATTCGTTTACAAAAAAAGCCAATTTCAAGTAACCTTTTTCAAGACCATTGATCAAAGCTCCAAGTCATTAGCTTTTTAAAAGACCTCAGATCAAAGTTTTTTCCTAGTGTACCCAGGGTGATCACTTGCTCGCTGGGTACCCAAGGCGCGATTTTAAATACTACATCATACATCTACAAACCCAGGAAACAAGAAGGAAACGAAAACCAAAAAACCAAACACTTACAAGAGATAGAAAAAACCCACCTGAAGAAAAAAAATGCAATTTGAACAAACCGCTTCCATTTTCTCAACCTTTTTAAGGGTTGTTTCTACTCTACAATATAACACAACCAAACAAAAACCAAAAAGATTTGTTGGGTAGGTAAACTTCAAGTAAAACTAGCAGAAAAAGGTTTGATTCCCTCTCCCCTCACCTAAGATCAGCTGTATCTGGTTTATTGGCATCTAGAGATTATATCCCGCTTTCAAGTTAGCTCTTTTATATACACCGTTCATCACGATATTCAGGCTGATAACGGAGGAAATTCATCTTCATTCTTGAGGTGCAATGAATTCTCTATGAACCTGAACACCGAGAAAAAGCACCAACACACTAAAGCACTTAAAAAAGAGAAAGAGGTTTAGATGTTTCAGGTTGAATGTCGTCAAAAATATATTTCTAATACTTAAAACTTCCTCAAATCATTTAATTTAAACATATTTAACACTCGCTATATATATAAAAAATTCAGAAATTCTGGTCATAGATGATTCAGGTCAAACGAACCCGACACATTTTGGCCTGCACAAAAAGTCACCTGATTTGACCCGAAAGAGTTTTAGCCCTTTCCCATATCCACACATTCTGTCACCTTTATAAAAAAACAAAAAGAGAGAACACTTAGAAAACCAGCAAACTTAAGTTACCTTGCCTGTTTTCTACCATATGCATCTACTTTCAGGCTCTGCTCATTAGATGGGTTCTTGGGCATAGACCGAAAAGATCCAAATTCCAGTTTTCTTGGTTGGTTTGCAAAACCATTGGCAGTTGAGTTAACCTGGCTAGCATGCTGGTGAATTTGGTTAGATAGACTAGAATAAACAAGGGCCTGCCTTGGACTTTGGCTTGCATGGTTAGGTTCAACAGCCAACTGTGGTTCACGGGAACCAACTTGGGCTCGGTGGAGATGTCGACCATTTGATGGTCCACGGCCCCTTCCTCTTCCCCTTGTAGGTGGTTGTCCATCCTCACATGTATTGGAGCTCTGAAAACAGTAAGCCTTTCATCTTTAGCATTAACATGTCAATTTTTTTTCTTAAATTATTTTTCATGATGAGTTGCATCATTTCATGTTAAAATTACTAGATAATCTTGGAAGGGTTAATTTTGGGTTATGATCTTATATCTAATAGGTTGGATGTCTTAAATTAAATGATTAACTAAATAACAGGGTGAAACAAACTGAACGTAATTTAAAGTGTACGAAAATGCATAAACCATGCAATAACACTTAATTTAAAAGTTGGATTACTATAGTGATAATATAGTTTTCATCATGATATAAGTGTGTAAATTATATAAAGAACATTACGGGAATGGATTAAAAAATGTTTTGTTGGTCTCCACAAACCATAATAAATTTTTCTCTTTTGACCCAATACCCAAACCGCCCATTTGACCACCTATAACAATTGCTTGTTCATTATCTAGTACTGATACGGTGACGGATTCTAGATTTCCAACCAGGGTATGCACTACCATGACAAATTATTACAACTTGTTTTAAACTAAAAAGTATTTTAATGGTATGCACATACTAGAATCAAGATAGGCCGGGCCCAATTGTATATTGGGTGCCACAAGATTCCTTGTTATATCATATGACATGGTATTTTCAACATCTAACAAACAACCAATAAACCACATACGAGTCAAACATTAACACGTACATTAATCGTCCAATTGTATTTAGAAGGCAGACTCCTAAATCACTTTACTTAAACAAAAATAGACTATTGTTGTAATAAGACAGCTTTTGTAATTATATTTAAAATATTAATTTTTCTCAGCTTCGAAAAACAAGGAGACAAAAACTGTTGTGGGTCAACCCTGTTTTGACCCATGTTAACACATACTTTAATCATTCAATTGTGTTTGAACTTTGAACTTTGAACTTTGAAGTGCAGACTCCTAAATCACTTTATTTACAATAAAGTAGATCATAGTTGTAATAACACAGTTTTCATAATTATAGTTCAAAAATATTAATTATTTTCAACTTTGAAAAAAGAAAGACACAAAAAGTGTTACGGGTCCGGTCAACCCTGTTTTGACCCATGGTATAGAGTAATCAACTTATCATCAGAGGAACGAGAAACTATAACAAATGTATAAAGAACATACCATAGCAGGAATGGAAGGCCTGGTCCTACGCAATGCAATATTACCCATGTTACCGTTAGACCTGTTTATATGCTTGGGGTGTCCCATCAATGCACCATTTGCATTCACTTGAGGAGCCAAATTCTGCTGGAAAGGAACGGGCCATGAATCAGCAGCTGCAGCCATGTCCCGCGGATTCTTATTTCCATAAGGTGAAGTAGGAGGGCTCGGGCTATTCCGAACCATACTTGCACACATTGCATACCCATGGCACCCTTGACCATATAACAAACTCCTTATGTGAGCATCATAGTCACCCGCGAGATCAGGGAACATGTTCAAGATTTCAGTTTCTCCGATATTATCATCAATTCCATCCTTCTCTTTAGCATCAGATAAATTATCAGATGAATTGTCCTTATTAGCACATAGGCAAACAGTATCCCCGTCCACTAGTTCTGACCCTCCTCTTTCCATCCACAGCTCAAGGGCCGTTTTTTCAACAACTGACTCAGGTCCCTTCTCTAAGTTTGACTCAGTCAATAAAAGGGTATTATGGTCATCCATATACTCATCGAAATCACCATTTGAGAATCTGGAACACGAATCATCCTCGTAATAGGCGTCACTTTGAGACGAAATGGACAAAGTGCCAAACCCGTTATCAGCAAATATAAAAGTGGGATCAGACCCATAGTTAGGTTTAAGCCTCTTCAGCGTGTTTTTAAAGAACACCTTGATCTCATCTTTAATACTGTTGTTTGATTGTTGCAGAATTTTACCAAGCTTCCTTGCCCCGTATCTAAATGCAGTCCTTATCCGGAAATAGTTCCCTACAAGGTTCGAAAAAAATTCACACAAAAGGGGTGTTTGGCTGCAGGTATTAAAAGTGACTGTGTGATACTGAATATTCAGAATCATATAATTAGGCTCTAGAAGATTGTGTTTATATGTGGTTTGACCTTCCAATAATCGGAATATATAAGTGTTTGGCAAATTCTCATTATCTGAATTCAAAAACTCAGCATATAAAATGACCAAAATAACATTCTAGGGAGAAGTAAAAAGACCTTAGGTGACATAAGAGCATCTCAAATTAGGTTTAAAAGAAAGGATAAATAAGAAATTGTACTACACCCTAAGACAATCAGTTTCATTGCCACTGGTAACAAACTGATTATAAAAGATGACCCCTAGCCTTAGTTAGTAGATGATAAGCAGAATAATCTGTTTATCCTAACATTAAATTCTGATCATTGCGACTTCAAGTGGCAAAAATCAGATAATGAGTTTCAAAACACAAATCCAAATGCCGCCATAGACAAATCGCGGTCATGTATTTAAAGTCCACTTGACAAAATCTTGTGGTAGACAAAATGACACGAGGGTACTTTGGAAAAAGAAAACGTATTAATCACCCTACTCATAGTTACATAGATGAAGAGAGTATACCTGTGTGCACACTTCGTCCAAGATTGTTGTTTTCTTTCAAAGGATCAATTATATTGAGATTTTTCAGGTTGAAAGCCCGAAGATCTGTCTCAGATCCCTTAGAAGGCACTATGAACATATCCATACAATTCTTCCTAAATTCAGCACCCAGCAAAACTTCCTTTCCTTTATTGTCAAGGGTTTCCACTGCATAGTTAACGTGATATTTATGATTAAAAAAAAACTATTTTGTCCATTTTCTAATTGTTCTTTTAAAAGGCCGGTGTGTTAATTACTTATTTATAATTACAACTACAATAACATTACCATAATAATTTATATCAATAACCCAGAAGCATTTAGGAGGTTGTGTATAATAAGAATAGACTTTGAGTAAACTTTTAACATGTTAGATCCGTTCCCCTTCTAGCTGAAGTATTTGAACCATTACAACAGTTCCAGATAAACGCACAACCACAATTGACAGATTTCATAAGTAAACTGTAACCTCTATGCATGTCTCTAGCATGTTTGGCAAATCAGGCAAGATGATTTACAGGTTAAAATAAGTCGAGATTAAGGATGATTAAGCCCGGTTAGAATGCCTTCCCAACAACACTTTCTTGTCCATTTTTCCCTAATATAATTAGCATATTGAATTTGATTAAAAACTATATATAAGTAGTGATCCATTTTTTCTAAAAGCAGTTTAGGAGGTTGTAAACACCTGATTGTATCACTGTACATAGCAACTTCTAAAATGTCCAGCCCACAACCCAAACTGATCCGTTTTCACATAAATGGGTCGAAATTGCCCTGTCTACATATTTCTTACCAACTGAGTTAGATGTGGAAGATTTGCAAACTGGGCCATCCAAACTGAGGCAATAGTTATCCCAGTCAAATTTGGCATAATAATCCAAAAATCTGTAGAGAACCTAAAAATGGGGCAAAAATACATCATTAGAGATCTAGTGGTAAGTTGGCAACTATGATTGTATGCAAAGCTGATGAGATGTTTACCTCTAAGGGGCCATTCAAAGAAGCATGGAAAACATGGAAAATGTAAAGGACTAATGTTTCCAATGCATAAGTAGATATCAAGCCATGGTGAGCACCGAGTATGCGGCTTTCGTAGTAACACCATGCTTTTATCAGAATAACGCTGCGCTTGAAAAGATGATCTTTCCCAGCAAGACGGTCAACCTGCATCGAGAAATGTACGAAAGAAAGAAGAAAAAGTCTCATGATGATTAATCTCTCAAGGGTCAATGGCTAATATCAACAGCAAGAAAAAGGTAGCTAAAATGAAAACAGGTCACATGGATTGAACGAAGCAAACAGTTAACGTTGTTGCTGAAAGTGAATATATTATGCATACAAGTACATAACCTTCTAAATTGCTTTTTCTCTAAACTAAACTATTAGTATTGTAAAATATAATTTCTGTAATTATATTGAACACACTGTATATTTAAAAACAATTTCAAAAATGGAAGGAAGAAAAAAAGTGTCTCGGGACAACTAGACCCTTATCGCTTTTAAATTGTATGCCCCAACCCATTTGACATTTTACCAGACCCGACCATTTCCCAGTCCTATTAAAGGCACATGGATACCTTAAAAACATATGGTGTTTTTTACTTCAAAAATATTACAATATTAGGAAAAAAAAACTTGTTGAAAACCTTGGATCACCGGGCTCATAGCATACACAGAATGACACAATTCACGTAAATTGCTTAAGAGATCATACCTGCTCAAGAAAGCACAATGTACATAGTCCACCCAACTGATTAAACGATATATCTATGACAATATCTTGGACAAGGCATTTCACGAGCTTCACCTGCCAAAAAAGGGAAAAATACGTGATATCAACAAATGAGGATGATCAAGAAACTTCATCTTAAAAGAAAATTAGAAAAGTATTATTTGCACATAAATAAACCTAAAGACAGAGTTGGCAAGGTGCAAGGGTCTGACAGTTGGATAACGGGTTACAAAAGGTCAGGGTAGAAACAGTCAAACAGGTACTTCTAAGTGCGTCGGGTTGGGTTGGGTTGGCCCACACCCACTTCTATTGGCCATTTCTTCACGAATAATGATGTGTTGATAATAATTAGAAAAATAACATATTTACATTAATCATCTAAATCTTCAAATAAAAACAATTTAGAAAGTAGTCCGTAATGCATTTAAAAATAAAAAATAGAGAACGGGTGGCATTCAACTGGCTTGATCCATTTGCTCTATTAACTTATTTTTTTCTGAGATTTAAAATAAAATACAGCTCAAGTCGACTCATTGATAAACAAAGGGTTTAAAACCGCCACATCTGCTGCAAAAGATTAAGGACAAACAAACTTTAAATCCATAAGATTAAACAAGTTTGTATAAATCATATTTACAAAAGCAGCACAGAGTAAAATAAAATGATAGGTGCGAACTATCTTTAACATAAATATGCCTTGTTAATTTTCAGAGAATAATATATTTTTTTCAAAAAATTAGAACATGAATGTGATAACCTCAGCGTCAATGAATTGGGTTTCTTTTACTTCAAATTCAGCATTTCCATTTTTCTCTTCTGCCTGAAGAACACAAAGAACTTCACTAGGCAACAGATCATCCAAGTTAGGAGTACTAAGGACCGTCAGATCAATGTCTCCATCCGGGAGATAAGTCTTCAGTGGCACTGAACCATATGGGAATACCTAAAACATAAATTATTAGATCAAAAAAGTTTCAGAAATATCCATCTCAGGAACATATAATTGGAAGAAAAATTTCTTGATTTTAATGAATTTAGCAAAGAAAATTAATCATTTGTGAGTCATAACCTTTGAATTTAGAAGTACCTAAGAAGCCAAATAATGAGACGATACGGCATAAAAGGAAGAAAGTGCTCAAACTATCAGACTAAATGACAAAATCCACAGAATACTTGAAGACAGAGAATGTGTGTGCCATCATATCACATATATAAACAAGTGTAAACCATATTCTTTGTGAAGCATTTTGGCGGGTAAATATTAATGCATCAACCTGAATTGTTGAAATGTGAAAAATCAACTCAAAATGCTTCACAATGAATATGGTTTACAAAACAAAAAATAATAATAATTAAAAAAATAATCATTTTTCTTTCCTTTGGGAATCAACAGGAATAAGCTAACAATAAAAACATGTAAACTGGAAAATGTGAACAATTATAAATCTAGCAGCCGAACTGCATCTTTCCAAGCTCCCTTATCCAAAGATAATTTATTGGATATGCTCCCAACTTCAAAAATTATCCAAAAAAATAAAAAAAAACTATGATGAGCGAAAAGATTAAAATACATTAGCCAAAGAGAAACTAAAGGTAGCATGTACTCGTGTAGTAGAACTTTTTGTAGTAGAACTTTTGGACTCGGTGCTCGCATTGGTAACACATTCTAAATTGGATTTAATATTACAATGAAGTATGAACTTTTGAAGCGCAAGCAAATATAACCCCAAATTAATCAAATTGAGAATCAAGTGAAATCATACAAATTTTACTACAGAAAGAAAGAATACAACATATGCAGATTGCAGACTCAATACAATTATCATCACAAAATGATGCAAAACCTCCCAATTATACTCAAAACCAAATCAATATATTTTTCATAATAATCTTACCATCAAAACCTGATTATCAGATTAATGGCATATCAAAACTTTTGCAGCTAAAGACTAAAAAGAGCTTATTACTTTTATCAACAAAAAAATAACATAAATCATTCAGGAAGCAGAAAATGGGTATAAACCAAAACCCTAACTATAAACAAGGTTAATTAAGTTAATAATTAACCTCTAATTGAAGATTGCATCTGATAAGCTTCTGCACGTATTCAATCACGTCTTTCCTTTTATCCTCGGAATCCAAAGTCGGATGTACGCAATACAACACTTCCCGGGCCGGATCTTCCGCCAATACCCAAGTTTCGACCCGAATCGAATTCGGATCCGGGTTACGCAATGGTTCAGCAAAAGACGGCAGAAACGGGCGATCCTCGTCCATACCAAGATCGCCCATTTAATCAGAACCCTAGAGACAAAAACAATCAGATATAGATGAATCGGATGTATGCGGAAACGCAAAAACCCTTGGAGTGATCAGTCGAATCGCACAAAATTCGCACGAAATGACGGTTTCGGGAGGTGAGACTGATCACATAACTGTAGAATCGAAGGTAAAATCGGAGGAAATAAGGCGAAAATGGGGAGAAAGTTGTAGGGTTTATGGAGGTAGAAGACACATAGAATTGTATATAGTAGTAGAACCCAAATCGGGCGGTTACCGCCTAGATGTTCTTTTCTGCGTCGGTTTCTCTGACGTGGATATATATAGAGAGTTTTTATATATATATTTTTTAAAGTACAATTTGGATTAGTAACGGGTCACTGGTCATCCGATCATTTTCATTCTTTAAAATCATTTTTATGAGAAACACCACAAGTGAGAAAACCACATAACCTAACCTGAAACATTTAGGGTCTGTTTGGTTTACCTCTTAATGGGGTCTGAATGGTAAATTGTCTGAATCGCACAGATACAGACTGTTTGTTTGGAACCTCTGAATGGTACAAATGTCTGAATCACTAAGAGATTTACCTTAAAAAATGTCTTATTCATCCAGTCTTCTATACAAGTCTTTACCATTCAGACGCTTATTCATCCAGCACTTTAATGAAACATATTAAACCAAACAGCCCTAAGTTTTTATCACATGTGTGACTGAACCTAAGATATCTCATTTTAATATCTTTAGGTGTCAGCACTTGAGCCGTTAGCATTCTAAATAGAGATAGCTATATCAAAACTTCTATTACCTTCATAATAATATAATTAATAATTTTGTATATAATTATTATATAATATTTTTTAAACATAAGTTTAAAAAATTATTATAATTTAGTAAGGTTAACAATTTATTGGAAAATATTTGTATTTTCTATATTTAGTTATATAGTTTAATTATTTTAAATCATTAGTATTAAATAGGATGGATGGTTGGTATTTGATAGGAGAGAGGCGAAAAAAATGTGATAGGGGTGAAGCTGGGGGATGCCACGTGATATATGTTCATTTTGTTTTATTAGGATATACTCGTAATATCAACTCGTGTATTACACGAACTGTTTAAAAAATAATATAATTAATAACTTCTTAATTATCTGAAGAAGGAAATGAAAAGGCTGAAAAGAAAAACTTTGACTAGTTTATCCTAAATTAAACTACTAAGCTAAAAATGATGACTTGCTCCCTGGCAACGGCGCCAAAAAGCCTTTCTTGCGTGCGAGATATATATCGTTTTACTTGCAAAAAATGACTTCCAAATTTATAACCTAAATTGTCTTTCTACGCACCCATATAGGAAAGCATACTTATCGTACAACAGTATCTAGAGAACTCAGGGTCAAACTAAAGAGCAATGGTGTAATCATAATTAACCTAATAGAATTCACTAAGATTATGTCACAATTCTTAATGAACATAAATAACTAAAAATTTTCTAGATAAAAACAATAATAAGAAAACATATATTATCTAAGACTGGTCACCAATTAACTATACTTATATATGACAACTGACTATCGCTACTTAAACTGTTCTTATGGATAAAGGAATCGCTAGATAACCTAAATCGGTAATTAGAAACCAACATCCATAATGAAGTATCCAACAATCCAATGACTTAGTTATAAGACACTGAATATTTGCTCTAAGACCTGGGATCATAGACCAATCATACACTGAATAACCAAGATGGAATAACAAATATAACAATATCACATATCATCACAGATGCAATATACTTAGACATTTCACTAATCCTTCAACACTAGACTAGGAAAAAAAGATTTATAACTAACTGCAACGACAACCTTCAATCGAGTGCACTGTTGAGAGACCACTTCAATGATTCCTATATAGGCTCGTTAGAGTTCCTAAACACATATTGAGATTGCTAAATAACAACTAGCATCAATTTGATAAATAAAACACGTCTATCCTACAAACCAAACCAAATACTACTAGGAATCAAACCAAGCATTAAATTTTTTTTTTAATTTCTTTTTTTTTATTTTTTTTTACAAACAAGTGGTACTTCTCATTTCCATTTATACCGAAAAGTAACATACACGACTTAAGTCAATACGTAGGGAAGGCGGGCAACAAGCTGCGCCGCCAACCCCTTTTGAATAGCAAACCCTAGCCGTATAAAAACAACATTCTTCAATCTAGAGGTCGCACTATTCCCACGCATGACTTTTTGGATCCGGTTCAACATGGCCACCGCCTCTGTCTCAAGATGACCGAATGTATCGAAAGCGAAAGGAACAAACACATGTTGATATGTAGCATGAATCATACATGTTATACTCAAATCATCATATACGCAATAGAACAAAAGTCATTTATAGATATAAACTAAACTAGATCACATTGTCTCAGATAATATCAATAGAGGTAGCCTCTCTCATGATTATAAAACGATAATCAGTAGCAAAAATACTAAAACTAAACATTGTAAATGCAAACCGAAACGTTATACTTGTCCAATCTTCGATCGGGAGTGCTTTGGGGCTTGAATTCTTTTTGCAATGGCTTGAACTAATGAGATTCAGCCTCCTCTAGACGGAATACACCTCCTCTGACTTCGAAACACCGGTCTCCTATCGAACTCTTGAAATAGTTGTGAACAAGTTGTTTTATAGTGAAATCTAGAGTTTTCAGAAATAGACTGTCGTTAAGGTTGTATGAGTCGTTACGGCTGTAACTGGTCGTTAGCACCGTCAAAAAATACGAATTAGGGTTTTGGCTTCACTCTTGTAACGCGCCATGATGAGATAACGGGTCGTGACATGAAGAATAAGATAATACTATGAATCTTCATTAGTTTTCACTTCAAAACCTTCTAATATTCGCAGTTATCACTTTAGCCACACAATCTAATACAAAACAAGGTAAAATGAACCAAAATAATGTACAAACTATCAACAAATGAGAGTGTTTAACTATTAAAAAAATGTATACTTTAGAATACATCACGCCCTTATATCGCCCAACATCACTACGCAGGGGCACTCCAAAGTTTTTTTTTTCTCATCACGGTCATAGCGCCTTGGGTATTTGGTTCTGATTTGTCCATTTTTTTCTTCTGAGTGGTCCATTTTTTATGAAGTATTTTTCAAGAAAAATAAGGGGTTTTATGAGGCTTTATCCACTACACACCTTTAAGCCATATAACATTTTACTAATTGGATTGCCACATAGCATTTAACACCTCATGCAAGGGTTTTATGACTACAAATAGCTTTAGTATTTAATAGGAGAGCGGGTAGTATTTAATATGAGAAAGAAACATGAAAATTATGATGAGAATGAATAAAAGCATAACACGTGTCATTCAACCAATTTGCTTTATTATGATAGATATAGATGATATATGCATAGGTTTAAGTTATCTGGTTGTCTTGTAAAAGATCAACGTAAAGAAAATGTAAATACAAAATCACCACACAATGACGTTAAACAAAAATAATAGAGAAAATAAAGACAAAAACTCGTACGTGAACGCAATTATGTCAAACATTCAAAGAACCAAGCCTAGAAGCTAAAGGTTACGTGAACGTCATTTATATAAACGTAACTTAGAAATAATTAAAGATATTAATTATCGGATGGTTTCACGTGGCATTTAATACTGAAGCCACATGGCCCAATCACCACGAGCACTAATTACCTCATTTGACAATTGTATTTAGTATATAGTATAATTGTATTTTTATGATCGTTTCGACATGTTTCTTTTAATTTATCATTAGTAACATATTTTCTTCATCTACATGTATATAATTGTATCATTCCTTGATTTCTAAATAAACCGTTTTTTTTTTCAAACCAAACTGGTTTGATCAAATAAATTCAAAATCCGTTTCAGTTGAAACTATAGTTGCACCCCTTTCATCCAATTGTCCTAAAGTTAGAATATTGTTGTTTAGTTTGGGTATATAAAACACACTAGTGAATACTGAATACCATGTTCTCTCCATTGTCGCACTTGCACTGCACATTGCACAACCATGCTTCCTTTGCTTATGATCTCGAAAGTCGAACAATCTCCACAACTAACTTGACCTATAACCCTCTCATCCAATTCAGTGAAGTAATTCTTCTACCAAGTCATGTGATCACTTGTTACATTGTCTAAGTACCACGTTTCTTCTTTATGGTCTCATATCTCTGTTTGATCTTCCTCATCAGGTTCTCTGTTATCTCATCCTTGGCTATTATATACTACCACAGCCTCAACGGTGACCAGAGTATTCACTAGAGCCAGTTCCACGCCTATTATCAGCTCCATTCATCACTATGTTCTGCTTCTTTTCCAACTTGGCATTTGTTAGTAACAAATTACCAGATGGGTCTTCAGTTTGTTCAGCAGTTAACACACACTCTTCATAATCCTTGAGGCGTTCGACAAAGTTCTTCATAAGTGTAACTTTCAATCATATCAACGACTAACAGAAATTCGGCTAGGGGAACATTCAGTAGTTTCTTAAAACTTTAGTTTTACTTTTCTTTAGTGCAACGTTCAGTAGTTCCTTAAAACTTTTAGTTTTCCTGCCCGTCCATTGTTGCTTAAAGAGTCCGAAACCTGGTTACGATTTCACCAACCTCGCCCGCAAGATCAACATGATTAACTATCATGAGAGCATCCGACACATCTTTTTGCCTACTTGTATCCCACTACTTTAGGACTTAAGGTAACAACTAGATTTTTTTATCAACATGTAGTATAGACAAGACTAGTACAACTCATGTTTCTAAAATAAGAAATTAACCAATTTAGAATTAACCACATTTTGCTGTGAATCCTTGAGGTTTGTATCCAAACCCTTTCACCCAACCAAGTCAGTAAGAGTGTGGCTTTTTAAAACCACAATGGAGACAGATAATATAACCACTAAAACAATTCAATACTGATGAGCAAAACTAGAAAACAATGCCAAAAATCTTAATAAAACATCCATGTCTTTCTGGGCAGTGACTTAAACAAAAAAAAACGACTCAAGATCTCAGTTCAGAGTGACAACTTAAACAGGAAATCAACTTAAGTACGAACAGGCGGGGGACCACCAGCTGCACCACCAGCACGAGGCACTTTAGGAGCATCATCCTGAGACAAACAAATAGGGGCATCATTCATGAGAATAGAAACAGTGTCAAATCATGTTTAAGCACAAAACTTATTAGGAGCAAAACTTTCCACAGTAAACAGGCAAGATGGATGCACACGGTAACTTGCTATGAAGAACCAAATAGTAAACGAAGCACAAAGTTAATAGAGACACTAAAGCCCCACTTGGTTCACATGTAGGGTTATGACCCCCCTCCCTTGCGCATATTTTGACACATGGTGTAGTCATAAAGCACCATAACGTCCCTCTAACTATTTACACAATCATATTATAAAAAAAACATTCAAAATATTCTACACATTAAAAAAAATAAAGAAAAAGTATCAGCAAATCAAAAGGAGGGGGGAAGCGCCATGTTTGTCACATCATCGGCCTCTTTTCCACCAATAACACCCTTGGAAGCGGTGTTGGGGGCGCCATGTTGCCCAAATCACACCCACTACATATGGTCTTACAAGGATGTAACATTGTGGCAATTGTCAAATGTGTGATGACAATGCAATGTTGAAATGGTTGGTTCAGACCATTGTTATTAACTAAACAACATTTGGCTTGTCGTTAACCAAACTATTAATCAGGGGTTCTGCAAAATAATTTGTCCAGGGAAGCCAAACCAGACGGTGAACAGCCCTAGACTAAGTGCCTAACTAAACAACAGACTAACCATAAGTCAATGTTAGCCACTAATTTGAGTTGGGTTTTTAAAGAAATGCTTATAAGGCCAGGTTGAAGGCTTCTCAAAAACTTGACATAAGCTTAAACATAAACACATATTTCATTAGCTAGTCAACACTGACTAAAAAGTGTAACAGCATAAACAAATAAACAAATTAAATGGTTAAAGGAGAGTTATAAAAGTATAAAGATAAATAAACAGCATACCCTTGGGCGGATGAAACGCTTTGGGGGCTCACGGTTCCTCCTATCAATTCGTGAGCGGACCCTAACAACCTTCGAGTGGATTGCGCAGGAAACACAGTATGACAATTTCACATAAAGCTTCGGAAGTGTGTACCCTGCAACAATGGACAAAACAAACCATTTATCAGAATGAAGTAATCTTACATTAATCAGTTATACTACAAAAACCACACCGGAAACAAGACTCACCATCAAAAGCACATGCTTCTTGAACATCTCTAACAGCAGCCTGTTCCACTATGTTCCGCACATTAAATCTCTTAATAGCCTTATCCTGAAAAATTATTAAAATTTAGAATATTAAGATTTAGAAGTAGTTCTCAACAAATAAGAAAAATACTACATCTACTTTCGTAAAAATGAGTGCTAATGTTTAATTTATTTTCATCTCATACAAAAAGCATAAGTTAAGACAATCACAAAAGCAATTTGACCAAGTAGTACACTTAGACAATCTGTTAAATAAATTAACATTACTGTAACTGAACACTTCTTTACAGAATCTAATTGAAAACTGATTTCTAATTTAGAATAATCATAAGAGAAACAGCACCTTTTTAATCAACTAAATGAAAACAATGAAACTAGTTTTTAATCTTTGTTAAATCAAATAGACATCAATTATGGATTAGAAGATTGATTCTCTTGTATAAAGACTTCAAACTTGTAACACAAAAACGTACAAATTCAGAGGAAACAATCACAAAAATAAGAACAAATCAACACAAAACGTCATCATCAACCGCTCACAATTTTCCAATACAAACATTTCAACAACAGGCTTAGATCTAACCAAATTTATACGATTCAGCATCTAATCTAAAAACGAAACAGATCTGTGGACAAAATCGATCCAACAGTAAGGAATTACAATTATAGACCATACAGATCTAAGAATCGTTGAAATCAATCATGTAGATCAAAATCGACATCTTAATTCGACAAACGAATCATCGCTACTAATGTCAACGAATAGATGAAATCGGATTACCTTAGGGCAGCACTTTCCACAGTTAGAACAGCGAACAAACTTGACGTGGCCACGGCCGTGCTTGTTTCTTCCGCCATTCCTTCGCTTGAAAGTCTGCACAATTAGAAATCAGATAAGCGAGATTAGAAATCAGATAAACGGAAACGATATAAGATTTATGGAATCGGAAGAAGGCGAAATCGTCATTCGACAAACCATTTTGTGAAGATCCTGACTCACTGGCTGCGCCGGCTGTTCAACAATGAGATAGTTTGCTTGCGTTGCTCTTGAATCTAGGGTTTTGTAAACGGAATGATTTGGGTTTTGTGGGCTTTTTCGTTATGGGCCGCGATTTTACATTTGGGACGACACTTATCTTCGTTGCTGGCCCATTGTATTTATAATGTGCAAAAATTGCATAACCCTAGGCAAATGGGTCACGATTCGATCACGAGTACTTCCCTAATAAAATCATGGATAAAGGAGAACCTGAAGACGGTGGATCATCGCTTAATTGGTTTTTAAGTTGCATTGACGACCTCTTATTACCGATAACGTGTTATACTTAATGAATAAGCTATGTTGTATGATATATTGTAATCATCGGTAAAACCTTAAGGATATTCATCATCTGGTATTTTTAATGAGAGAGAAATTTGAGTGGAGAATTGATACGAAATAGATGATGAGTTTTGATATTTGTTTTTAAACTAAATTTCATTACCCGCTTGTTGTGGCGGAGATGAAAGCGCAAAGTAAAAAGACTATGCAACGAAGTTAAACAAGAATAATATGAAATTTAAAAAAAAAAATTGAAAAAACAACAAAATATATATATTATGGCCTGCCACACGACCCCAATCAATAGATAACGCGGCCAAGTAGGAGGAAAGTACTATTTATTTTGTATAATACCATAAATTGAGGAACCCCTAAGGCCATACGTAGTGGGGACGTTATGCCCCCGAGAAAATGGAAAACGCCTTTTCTACACCGCTCCCTGCGCCCGTGGAGCCTTCATTCGTGATTCTCACCACGCCCCTGCAACTTGCTTTTGAATTTTTTTTCCTATTTCTCTCTACCTCTTAAATAATTACACATCATCTTCACTTTCGCAATTCACACAACCACAACTCACCCACTACACATATTTTTTCACCATAACACAATATCATGCGTGACACATTTTTAATCTTTATACCACCACACCACTACACATAGCTTAATAAACAACAACAAAAATTCAAAACAATCCCACGACAAGAAACTAAAAATCATCCAAGATAAAGGGAACATTATAGACCAAAATTGAGAGAGTGGACGATGAAAAAACCGGCAGTGTACACCTATTTGGTTATTAAATGGTTCTTTTAACTCTTAAATATTTAAATTATAACATATACATAAAATTTTAATCAGTTTAAAATATCTGAATAAATTTTATAACGATAATGGGGTGTTTTAAAACCTTAATGGTATATTGGTATGTAGAACCGTGCACACTAATTGTCATCTAGAGACTTGTTCAAAGTAAAACACACCAGTTTTTTTTTTGTTACTTGCTCGTGGTTTTTGACTTGGTTCATATGTATGGACTGTTTCTTAATTATATTTTGATTTGTTACAAGGAATTGGTTACTTTTCTACTACAAAAGATTTGGTCAATTTACTTGCCATACACTTTCATATCATTGATTATTTGTTACTGATTCGATTCCTAATTTCTAATAAACAAAGAATTCTCTTTGAAATGGCGTTGCTATGATTTCAATTTAAAATGTTCATAATGCTGGACAAAAACGTCAAGAAAGCTCAAAGGTGGGCTGAAAAATGAGAATATCCAACTTTTGTGTTCAAAGTCCAATTTAGCAGCAAGTAAGGGACCAGTTTGGGAATTTACATAAATGAGGAATGATGTGTCAAGCAGGACTTTATCTCCAAATACATGAGCATATATATTGAATGCTAATTGACCATATATACAAGATTGTGTTTTCAAATTCAGTTTTCCAAATTTATAGATGCAGAAAGAGTTTTCTTCATATTGCTGCTTCAAGATTGATCTGGTAAGTTGGAATTTGCTAGAATTTATTGAAATTTGAATCTGGATATCTGTTTCCCTTTTTGTGTGGATTTCATATCCATGCTACTTGGAATAGAGAGGGCACGGGTGAGCAAATTAACCACCATAACGATAGTTGAACGGTTTTTATTCAGTGTAACTGAAACGAAACCGAAACCGAAACGAACTTGAAACGTATGCATATTATGTATGTGGTATTATTAACTTAGTAATGGTATTTGACAAAAAAAAACAAACAATATGAAACACATCCCCCAACTAACTGGAAGTTTATGAAATAAGATTTTATCTACAAAAGATTTGTGGTTTTCATCTATTATACAAATGCAAAAGTAATGGAAGTTTATGAAGCAGTGCATTAAATCTTCTTAGTAATTGCTTCCATGCATGAGTTCGCTTTACAGTTGATGTTCCTAACGAAGCTCTTAAACACCCCAAGTCTCTTAAAAGTTGAAGCACATAAATTATGGTCCACATGTTATGTTTGTAAATCAATAATATAAGTGGAGTATTGAAGTATAAACCATCTTTAACCGAAATTTTTTAAAAGTTTTGAGTTCAAGTTTACTGTTTTACAGGTTTAATGGTTAACCGATATAAACCATCTTTAACCGACCATCGGTTATATATTGTTCAAAAGTGTATTTTTTATGTATATAAAGTATAAACTTTGTACATCATTTTCTTCTAAAAGCTAGATTATTCTTGAAATTATATAACTTTTGTGATTAGATTTGAGGAGCTGCTTTTTGTATAAGAGTACATTTCTTTTCAGGACAAACAGATTTGCCTGTCAACCTGACCCATCTTCACATACACCACAAGTTAGTTCTTTGACTAATAAAAATGTTTGATTTCAGGTCAACTGACCCAATCACCATTTGTCTCTTTCTTATTTTTTTTTCTGGTGCTGAATATACATATGTTGTCCTTTTCTTTTGTGGAGCCAGATTCATTTTCTGGTGAAAGATAAAAAAATCTGTTAGTTTTTTTATCAGTAAGGTTCCAAGTCATTAGGTACATTTTGATTTGTAAGCATCAATACATTATTATAAATACACCTAAAAGCCACTAATCCATCAATAATTTATTCAAATTCAAGTGGATCGAGTGTTTCTCAGATTTGCTGTTACAAATATGTTGCCTGGATCCAGTGAAGAAACCGTCGTGCCATCATTTCCAACCGGACTAGTTTGTCATCACTTTCCACTTTATGAGATTCACTCAGCAACTGATTCCTTCAATGAAAGTTTGCTTATTGGAGAAGGTGGGTTTGGGAAAGTCTATAAGGGAAAAATGAGAAATGAAAAGAAAAAGTTCGTTGTGGCTATTAAGCGGCTGGACTCCGATTCGGCTCAGGGGGCCACAGAGTTCTGGGCTGAGGTCGAAATGCTATCCATGTTGCGACACTGTAACTTGGTGTCTTTAATAGGTTATTGCAATGACAACAAGGAGATGATACTTGTTTACGAATATATGCCCAATGGAACCCTTGAAGATCATCTACACAAGCTTCATACACCTTTATCTTTCTCACAAAGGCTTAGAATATGTATAGGTGCCGCTCGTGGGTTACACTACCTCCACACTGGGACTGGCACTGAGCAAGGGATCATTCACCGCGATGTTAAAAGTTCAAATATCTTGATTGATAGAAATTGGGCAGCCAAAGTTTCCGACTTTGGATTGTCTAAAATAAACCCAATAGATAAGCCATCAACCTATGTAAATACTCTGATCAAAGGAACATTTGGGTATTTTGATCCGGAGTATTTTTCAACCGGAAAATTGTCTAGGAAGTCTGATGTCTTTTCCTTTGGAGTTATTCTGTTGGAAGTATTATGTAGGAAACGCGCAGTGGATAAGAGTATTGATGAGGAACAATGGGGATTGGTCGGATGGGCGCAAGACTATTTAAGAGGAGGGAAACTAAAGGAGATCGTTGACCCGGATTTAGATGGGCAAATATCAGTTAAATGCTTAAATGATTACGCGAAACTGGTAGATGGATGTTTGCATAATCGTCTAAAGCTACGTAGTACCATGGCTGAGGTTGTGTTTGGTCTTGAATCTATATTATCCTTACACGAGAGGAGTGATAATTCATTTCCGGAAACAAGCATAATCACATTTGGTAGGAAGTTGCAGAAGTATTTCTTTTTCGCTGGTCACAAATCTGGTAAAGTCAAATCAACTCCTATTTTGTGCATTTCATATGTTTGTACCTGTTCCATTACCTTCTTAGTTATCTTTAAACAGCAAGAAGGAATCTCAACACTGTTTAGATTTAGAAAAAAAATGTAAATAGAAAACTTAGTATACATCTATATCTATATATGTTTATGATAAAGAATAAGGAATCAGTGTCTCTGACGCTCATGCATTTCGTAGATAATAGCAACAATAATAGTGGTATGCTAAATCCTCGGCATAGTAATCCACCTAGTCATCTTCTCGAGGAGCTAACAGCTGTTGGTTGGCCATCATGGCTTGCCGCTGTTTCTGGGGAAGCACTCAAGGGGTGGTTACCTCGTCGGACTAATACATTCAAGAAACTTGGCAAAGTAAGTATTGCCGATTTGTCGATTAATTTCATTGATTTCATTAAAGCTTCATTAAATTAACCATTTAGTATTTTGAATTTTGTGATTAGATCGGAGAAGGAAGTCATAGTGTTGTGTACAAAGCTAGGGAAATATTGACAGGAAAGGTCCTTGCATTAAAAAAAGTTAAGTGTGACACTTCTGATCCCGAGAGTGTGAAAATGATGGCTATGGAGATTGTGATTTTACGCTGTTTAGATCATCCCAACGTCATTAAATTGGAAGGTATAGTGACATCACGAAAATCTGAAACTTTGTACCTGGTTTTTGAATATATGGACCATGATATGGCTTCACTCACTGCAAGTAGTGCTACGCAGTTTACTGAACAACAGGTTAGTTTAAGTGGGAGCATACTTTATAATTTTTAGGTGCCAACTTTATTTTCAGTTGTTTACATTTATATACCTTTGAGTTTTGACTATGGCAGGTGAAGCATTACATGCATCAGCTTTTCAGCGGTCTCAAGTATTGCCATGACCATCAAGTGCTGCATCGCGATCTAAAGGGGTCAGATCTTCTTGTAAACAATAATGGGGTTCTTAAGATTGCTGATTTTGGTTCTGCTTCCTTCTTTGACCTTATTCATGAGCATCCAATGTCCAATTATGTGGTGACTTACTGGTACCGTGCTCCTGAGCTTCTTTTAGGAGCTACAGAATATGGCGTTGGTGTTGACCTCTGGAGTGCAGGCTGCATTTTGGCTGGATTATTGGCCAAGAGGCCTATCTTGGCTGGTCACACAGAGGTTCATGTTCATTAGTTGCACATATTCTAAATGATTTTATTTGCCTTATTTGACATGTTTTATGTATGCACAAGTTTTAGTTTTTACTCATTAGATCCATTACATCTATTAAGTTTCTTTGTGCGATAAATATCTATCAGATTTATGACTGAGAATGCTTCAATTATCATAGGCAGAGCAGCTGGAGAAAATCTTTTCATTATGTGGGTCGCCTCCTGATGAATATTGGAAAACATACAAATTACCTCTGGAGACGGTATACAAGCCCAAACTCCGGTTCACAAGATGCTTAATAGAGACATTCAAAGATTTCCCGCCTTCATCATTGTCGCTACTGGATGTCCTTCTATCAGTTGATCCAACTAAACGTAAGAACGTTGCATCGTCTTTGAAAAGTAAAGTGAGTTTCTTTTACATACATGAAACATTACATTTATAAACTCATGCATCTTTTATGACCTTAGTATTTGTTCATCTATAGTTTCTTAGTGAGAAGTCCCAAGTAAGTCTCAAGTAAATGAGAGCCGAAGCACCAAAATGTCTCAAATGTTCTACCATACACATTACTGCATTGAAGGAGCTTGGAGACAAAACGATCATATTAATAGGTCAATTGTATAGAATCATTTTACTGAGTTTGTGTTGGAAACTTTTATCTTTTGTATTAGACATTATTGTATAGTTATAGATTATTGAGGAAGTCAATGTGTAAATTATAGATTAGGGTTTACATGTAATCTATATATATATTGTAATTGGTGATCAATACAAGGCATGCAATTATTCCCTTTTCGCTATCAAATAGCTGACATCTTCACCAAAAGACTACCTCGGGTCTTGTTTGATGATTTTCGATCCAGTCTCAACATTCGTCAACCTCCTGTTTCGACTGTAGGGGTGTATTAGACATTATTGTATAGTTATAGATTATTGAGGTAGTCAATGTGTGAACTATAAATTACGGTTTACATGTAAACTATATATATTGTAATTGGTGATCTATACAAGGCATGCAATTATTCCCAAACTTACACTTTGTGCACACGTCGGTGTAACTAATTAAGGAAGGTTTCCTAATACGTTTATTATGTTTGTAAATATATGTATCATGAGATGAGAGTCATTATGATAGATACGAGAGATTAGGGAAAACAGTCGATTGAATTGATTAAAGAAAAAATGGATTTAAATAATCTTACATATTCATTATTGGCCGGTAATAATCCTACATAATTTTTGTAATATAATAGTCTAATCTTTTGTAACATCCTCGATTTTCATTATGTTTTGATGCCTGTATTTTCATTATGTTTTGATGGGTTGGGTTCCATAGAAAACCAATATTTCGTAAAAAACTAAAAAACCAAGAAAAAAAATATTTTTTTAAAACTTTTTTATATGATTTTTTCATGAGACTAAGAATATTGGAAAAAGAAAAAACTTTAAAAATATTTCTGAGTTTTAAAAAAAATAAAATAAAATTCGGATTTTAGTTTGAAATTAATAATGCACTATGCAACAATAATATAAAATTGGTTTATGAATGTCAATTCTTTATTTTTTACATTATTCGCATAAACCAAGTCTATATTTAAGTTAAGTTTCTTCTTTTTAAGTAGTTTTAATTATATTGCATCATGCAATACTATTAGTGCTATTGCATGATGCACTAATAAAAAATCACTAAACTTTATATTTTTTAATTTTTTTCTCATAAATAAAGCTAATGAAATTATAGACTTTTTGGTGAATTTTTTTTTTAAATTATTAATATATGAAGAAGTTATAAAGAAAAAAATGTTAGTTTTTTGTTTTTTTGGATAATTGTTGGTTTTCTGTAGATCTTTTCACATGTTTTAATTGTGTTATTTCAATGATATTTTATTTTGGGTTTTGATGGAATAGTCGGGTGTAGTAATTTATCCAAGTTATCTAGTGGAAAACATTAGTTATTAAGTTAAATTTAGTAAAACAAGAATCAATCCATAAAGTAAGTAAAACAAGATTCAATCCAACAGGAATCCAACTAATAATCACATAAATCGTTCACGAGAAATAATCGTTAAGGTTTCTAGCCTTGCATATTCACGATGAAACCAAAAAATTGTTATCGAATTACACGAATAAATCATAAAACTTGATGAATTGCGGGTGTTGCTCTGCCCAAAATCGCCACATATCTACTAAAAACGGTTGGGAAAAGAATCTTCTCTGAAACCTTAATGTTATAGTTTTTATAGGGGTGAAATTCCTCAATTTCTGTAAGTTTCCCGACTCTGAGCGCCCAGGCCGTCCTACTGAGCGTAAGGGGTGCCCATGGTAAAATTTCTGCCATCAAGCTTGTTGATTAACGCCTTTTGATGACCCTTTAACAAATGTCCATAAGCGCCCAGGGCGTCGTGACAGCTCCAGGGTGCACCCTATCCTGAATTCTTCTCATCGTGATCCTGACTTTCATTCCGAGCTTCCGAACTCCCATCTAGCTCGCGATAATCTTCAAGATAGCCTCTAGTTAACTCCCACTACCTGAAAATCACCGTAAACTCGAAGTAACTATGTTTTATACAATTAAACGCTTAAAAACTCATACTTAGGCCTTATAATCTCTTGTTAGTTACCCATTCAACACAAGCTTGGGGTTGTGATCGAGAGAAAACAAAAACAAAAACTAGCTAGTAACCGGTTTTCCAAAACTATAAATTGACGGAGAAGAAGTGTGCCAAGGTTGTCAATTTGGCAAGGCGCATCAACTACCCTTTGATAAACCTAGTTACAAGACTCACAAGCCACTCGATGTGATCCATCGGGATGTTTTTGCCCCGATGAAACACAAGTCACTTAGCAGTATGGATCGTTATTTAGTTACATTTATTAATTGATGACTACTCATGGTTTGTTTGGGTGTTTTTTTCATGAAGCAGAAAAGTGAAGCCTTGGAAAGTTAAAAGAACTCCTGGTTGAGGTCGAACGTATACCCGCCCGGGAATTAGCATCAAATTCCTATGACGTGATATACACTAGCCAAGAATTTATGGAGTAATTAAGAAGGTGCGGGGTGGCTAGACGGTTTACACGTCCCGTCCGAACACGCCACGTACAACAAGACGACATGTTGGAAAAAGAACGGACATTTACAAGAAGTTTGAAGTGAATAAGGTCCATCAGCACATTCTCACGGAATGGTATTACATAACTCAATGGTAGGGGTGTAAATGAGCCGAGCCGAGCCCGAGCTTGTCTAAGCTCGAGCTCGGCTCGTTTAAATTTAACGGAGCTCGAGCTTGGCTCGATTCGAGTTTTATTTCTAAAGCTCGAGCTTGGCTTGTGAAGAATTTTTTAAGCTCGAGCTCGGCTCGGGCTCGGCTCATTTACTATTAATTAATTATTTTTTATATATTTTTTAATTAAATTTGTATATATTTAGAATTATACTTTTTTATATAGAAAATAATACATATTAGTTACTTATTCTAAACCCTTAACATAATAGAACTTGAAATTCAAATTGATGGGCTTATAATATTCATAAAGCTCAGTTTACAAGTGTTTGGTGCAGTCCTTTTTAATATACACATAAAGCTTAGTTTACAAGTGGTTGATGCGTTCTTTTTATCCGTCAAAGAGATCTTGAGAGTTGAGAATGAAATCTTTATTCTAAACCCTTAACATAATAGAACTTGAAATTCAAATTGATGGGCTTATAATATTCATAAAGCTCAGTTTACAAGTGTTTGGTGCAGTCCTTTTTAATATACACATAAAGCTTAGTTTACAAGTGGTTGATGCGTTCTTTTTATCCGTCAAAGAGATCTTGAGAGTTGAGAATGAAATCTTTCTTCGTCCTTCCTACACTGTGCTCCGAATGCCCTCTCTTCTTCACTGTTTGATGTGTTAGGTTTGCTTTTAAATTACCCACATCTCCCTCTCTCTCCATACAATCTGCAATCTCTCATCCTCTTCTCCCTCTAACACTATCTCTCTCTGGAAAGAACGACTGGGTGCTCTACACGATTCGTTCTCAACACCACTCTCTGTCTTCTCCGTCTCTCTAAAACTCTGAACATCATTTTGGTTATGGTTTTCCAGATCCGGTTCCTGTATCTCGCTCTCAAATGGGTACACCGATGATTTCAGAGTAAGGTTCATGAATTTACTCATCCTTCTTGGGGGGTTTTGTGGTTTTTAATTAATCGATTGGTTATTTTCATATTAGGGTTCGTGAATTTCCCCTATTTCCATGAGGCGAGGCCAAGGCCGTTGATTTTCTTCAGATGTGGAAAGGTTAGTTCCTTTTCAATTTGTTGCAGAAACAATTCCGATCTGGAAAGGTTAGATTATTATTGAAAGTTAATAACTTTGTGTTGGATGTTAAATCATTCTTAATATCCACAGTCATGATACGTGATATTTTAGATTAAGAGAATTAAAAGGTAGAGTGTGTATCATTACTTTTATCCATACACAAAGTTAAGAGTGTATCACATAAGGGACTAATTCATAGATCTGTATTTTGATGCATCAGGTCCTAAAATTTTGATGTTTATAAAGCATAAAGGCCTAAAATTATGATGCTTATAAAGCAACTGATTATAGTTCTTGCTCCCTAAAATTGTGATGCTCCAGTTATGTATTTTGTATGGATAAAATTACAGATCTACGAAATTATCATACTCAATGATGGACAAATTTGTGAGTTCCCTTATGTAGTACTACTGATCTATAAATCTTATTAAGTGTGATGTTGCTTCATTCATAGTTTTTCCTTTTAGGTTGGATTCTTTCTTTGTGTATCCATTGCAGCCCTAATGAGATAAATTCATTTTCCATTTATTTTTTACTATAGGAAGAGGATATGAAGGCATATTGAGTTGTGGATACGAGTATGTCCTACCTCTGTCGCTCACCGTTTGGGTCATCGGACTTTTATTGTGTTGTCGTGCTCCGATCGTGCGCTTATTTGGTTGCAGATAGTTGGGTGAGTAGCATTTCTCCCCTTTTGTATTCTGTGATCGAATAACTTGGCGTTAAATCTGCCGCACTGTTCATTTGTGATGTTTTGTTTCATTTTTCTTTAAGTGAACTTTCTTTGGTTCGTTTTCTTCCACTGAATTTGTGAAGCTTCGCCGTTTGCATTGTTGACTCCCTGCTTTTCATTTCAACGACATTTTTATTCTAAAAAATGTGAAGTTGTGTAAACCTGTTTTCTTTTTCTTTTTGCCAAATTGTTAAAGAGGTTTGGAGTTATACGCATGTTAGCATGTCACTCTCATTTTGTTTTCTACTTTTATTTAAAGATTGAGCTACTGTGTTCCCTTTTTCAGATTAGCTACTTGGTTCCCTTTTTTCATTTATGTATGTATTGGCAAATAGTATAATGTTACATATCTAGATTTAACTATGTATTTTGTATGGATAAAATTACAGATCTACGAAATTATCATAATTAATGATGGACAAATTTGTGAGTTCCCTTATGTAGTACTACTGATCTACAAGTCATATTAGGTGTGATGTAATCATGAATTAGTCATACCAAGTCTGCCCATGGGTTACCCGAGTGTGCAATTCGTATTTTGTTTGGTGTCATTTTCTTAATTAAACAATGGCTATGGAGTCGTTTTCTTAAAATGTCTATACTTATATTATATTGTTTACTGGACTTTGCTTCAAGTAGAACAAGAGCATAACCTGTCTTCTGTGGTTACAGCTTTTTATAGTTAATTTTTATAATCTTTGATGTGGATTAAAATGCCAAACCCAGTTAGGACTGAGGTTGAGACAATGTTTGGCATTTTAATCATGAAGGATACTTCAGTTTACATAGGATCTTTGTTTGACGTTTTGGTAAATGCTTTGGTGATTTTTGCCTCAAGCTCATTCCTCAGATTAAAATTTAGATTAATGGTTAATAACCTCAGAGTAACAGAAGCCTCAAGCTAATCATTTTTTCTTATTGAATTTCCGTTTCGGTTTCAGAACTTAGGCTTTGAAGGTTTGGTGGACTGTTTGTGACCTGCTACTATGAAGAGCAGTTATGGTTAGATTTTTTACCGGTTAATTAATGTTGCATAGTGAAAAAGTATATTTATTATTGATATTCTGGTTAAAAAAGCTCGGTTACCTGTGTAGGTGGTTACTTACAGATTTACTTTACACATTCTGCAGGTTCATTTTGGAGATATATTAGACATTCTGCAAGTTAATTGCCCATATTGCGATCCCCAATTTGTTATTTTTATTGGGCACATGGTTAGAAAAAAAGCCGGACAATCAAGTAAGACAACAAATGGTTTATAGATATTTTGATTATATGGTCGTGGTTTGTTCAGAAGCCTTTGAAGTTTATAATAAATTATACTGAAAGTTGATGTTACAAGAAGAGGTTAGTACTCTTGATTCCAAATAGATTGTGCCTAGAGAGATATGACCTTGAATGTATATAAGGAGTGGATTTTTCATGATCGACATGGAGTCTCCCGCCACTGCCACACAGAACTTCTATATGTTTCCAGTCATACTGTTTTGGTTCGATGGCGTTGTTTACTTCTTCGTTTTTGGTTGTTATTGGTATGCTATTGTTTTAGGTTATTTGTATGTCAAGCCATTCTTATTTGAGATAAGATTCTGGGTTGTTGGTAACTTTTGCCTCAGTATTACTTTTTTTGCAGGTCTTGCTGCAAATGTTGGTTGTTCTTTTTTCTTTTCCTGAGTTGGTTCTAAGGTGAGGACAATTATTTTTCTATTTCATATATAAGTCATTTTCTTTTTAATTATTGCCTTGATTTTTTAGGCACCTGCAACAAGTAGCATGTGATGAGGGGCCATTTCTGAAAACTACATCCAAACTTTTATCGTGGTCGCGAGCCTTAATGACGCAGCCATTAGTATGAACTTTTAGTGGGTATAAAACTGCCTCTTTTGTAATGCATATATAAACTGAACCCACTTTGTTGCTAAAAAATTATGGCGTGTAGATAGGATCAGTGTAACCTATTTGGATAAGTTTTATAAAATGACTCCTCTATTATTGTTACATAGAATTTGTTTCGACGCTTGCTGCTCATTCACACATACTTAAGTTGCAAGGTCTATGCATGTTATTCCTTATTTCTGCTGCATTTTTTTTCCATTGGGCTTTTCAGCAGGATTTAATGTTACATTCTTAAATGGTATTTGTATTGGTTGTAGATTTGGGAATATTGGTTTTCACTTGCAGGTATACTTTTTGTATGCTTCATGTGAATGTAGGTTTATATTAGTATTACTTCGAATTTGTTTCAGCACTTACTACTCATTCACACATATACTCAATTTGAAAGGTATACATGTACGGTTTCGTTACACTCACAAATATGGAGAAATGATGAAGTGTAGGTAAGAGTACATTGGGTTATAGAGGATTTTAAGGTCTCTGCGTTAAAATTGAGTCATAACAACAGCTTCTAAAAAGTAACGTCAAAATTGTCCGTCGCGAAGCGCGGCTAATCGCAACATCTTGTTTTATAATAATTCTATATATAATAATCATTATTTTTAAATATATTTAAAAAATTAAATAAAAATTATATAAATAAAAGCTCGATAAGGCTCGCGAGCCGGCTCGAGCTCGATATGTAAAGCTCGGGCTCGAGCTCGTTTATTAAACGAGCCCTTTTTCAAAGCTCGAGCTCGGCTCGAGCTCGTTAAGGCTCAGCTCGTTTCGAGCTTTTTATCGAGTTGATCTCGAGTAGCTCACGAGTAGCTCGGCTCATTTACACCCCTACTCAATGGTATGTAAATCTTTTATGTGTTTTGTCTTTATCACGTGTACCAAGTGTACCATCACCCATAACCATCTGCAATTTTGGTATATCGATAGATCCCCATTTGTGAACTCGCTTGTTCTATGTCAGTTAAAAGGGTGATTTGGAGGAGGTTAAAACGATATATTAGTAACCGAATTGGGCTTTCACCAAATCAGGCCCGTTAACTCTTAACGGCCCCGTCAAAGGCTATTTTCAAACCCTAATCACCCCTCATTCTGATATCTGCTTATATATATTCATTCAGCCGTTCGATCGTATCCATTAGATTTTCATTTACCTTTTGATTTTGTCCCTTTTTTTTTCTTCACAAATTTTCAACTTTTTTCTTGCAAAATTATCGTGTCGTCGAATCGATTCGATGATCCGTTCGCAATTAAGCCGATGCTCTGGATATACGATGAAGGAAGCATGGTAATGTGTACGGAAATTAAGCAATTTTTAGGTCGTCATGTCTGCCCCCTCTGAATCTCTCTGATTTGGGGGCCTGGATTAGACCTACAGTTTCATCTAATTACCGCTGAAATCGAAATGTTAATCGAAATTGATTTTGAAATTGTTAACCTGATGTATAAAAGCAGGGATCTTTTGCCAAATTATGTGAATCGATCTCTCGTAAACCTCAGGGAAATAGAGCTGGGCATCGTTATTGGGTGAACCTCTTGATTTCTTACATGATGGAAAAGGTTCAGTAAACGAAGCTATATTTTTTTATCTTAAATTTCTATAAAAATTATTGTTATTGAAAACATTTTATACCAGATTTTTCAAAAGTTTCATTTGTGAACCAAGTACAGAAGGCTATATGATTATCAAGATACTTGTAATGTTGTATCTCACAATATATAGATTAGGAATCTAAATTGTGCAAATTACCTATTGTAGAATTGTTTAGGAAAAAGATTATCAAGATTCTACTCCAGGAAAAAAAAAATTAACCTTCAGCTTATTGTCCCACCTACATTTCCCTAACCATTTAGAAGGAACTACCATAGAATTAGGTCGGTTCAAAAAAGGAATTACTAAAGAAGTAGACAGTATACATGTAAACACATCAAAAAAGTAACTACCAAAAAATTAGAATTGTCAAAAATGAACACAAGATTAAAGAAACACCCAACTACTTTAGATTTGGGATCATTGCAATGTCTATTATCTGTGGATTTTGAGGATCAGCGACCCCTTTATTTAGTTCAAGTTATAACTCATCATGTGTTTAGCTAATGGTTAGTAGAAGTAGAATTAATAGGATTGTGTCATGCACTAAAGAAAAAAAAATTAATAGAATCATCGAAAGACAAATAGTAGGATGGTAATAGAAGTGATAGAGCAAAAGTAATAGTCATTTTCTAATTGTAAATATTTAACTTAAAAATATATAAAACATTTAATTTAAACTAAAAATACATCATAACATTAAATAAAAAAAGTATAACTGTCAAAAAACACAAATAAAAAAACTAACAGTCACAATCTCAACCATACTTCTTTGCTATCTTATGTTTATGTGCAAATTTGATTTTCAAATATGATCAGTGCATATGGTCATGCGGTTTTGTAAACGTTTTGACATCTTAGTTGAATTGAATTGTTTTTGTTTGAGTATCACTTTTTGTGTCTCCATTATCTCTGTTACCGACCTTTCTCGTGTGATTAGCATGACCCTCATCTCAGCGCACTCCTTTTCATCTCAGCGCACTCCTTTTTTTCCTTGATATCCACTTCTCTCATCACCTTGAAATCTTTCGCCGCCTCAATCAAACTTGCACTAGTGCTTGAAGACGACTTGACCGATCTCTTTCCATTAGAGTTGTTCGTATTGGTGTTGAGTCTTCTTTGTCCTTTTGGACGACTCCTTGATCGTTCCACCCGCTCTTAGAACGGGGACCATTTCATATGGTGCTTCATCACGTCCCAAACTTCAAGGTTTGAAAATTCCTTCTTCTCATAGATTTTTTTATACTCATTCAACGCCATATTCATTAAATTTGTGTCCAATGTACCACTAGCTCGTACATGATTCTAAAAAATAGGAAAAAGTTAAATTAAATATGTAAACTAAAAATATATAATATTTAAGTAAAAAAGTAGGAAAATATAAACTTATACCATTGTTCGTAAAGGCAACTGAAGTTGTTAACGTTCGTAAGCATCTTTATCCATTTCAGGGTTAGTTAGTCGGTGTTTCTAGCCGTTCCATCACATTGTTTGTTGAAAGATCAAGCAATTGAATCAAAAAACAATCATACTTTTGTTGATTACCAATCACCTTATCTTCGGATATGTGAAGCCAAGCTCTTTTCAAATAAGCTTCTTCCGAACGACTCCAATTTGTATGAGCCGCTCGGTTTGGAAATTTACCTTTTCTTAGTTGCGTTTCGAGGACTATTTCATTATCCTCCAAGCTCAAAAAGTCTTCCTCTTCATCTTCATCGTTAATTTCTTCTTGACGTCGTGGTTCCTGAAATCGCTGATTTTGATAAAGGTTGGGTGGTTGAGTTTGAAACGGGATTGATCGGGTAACACAAAATGATCGGGTGCCACTTGAACCAGCATGTTAGGACCCGATGTATCCGGGTAGTAAGGGCTTGGTTGTTGATAGTGAAACGAGTTTAGGTTTGGTTGTTTGTATTGGAAATATTGGGATGACATCGGTTCGTTTAAGAGAATGAGAGTAAATAGTTTGAGGTGAAAAAACTTCTTAGATTGTGTATATATATCTATAATATTATTATTATATTTTATTTTGACTGTCCCCAACGGTCTAATCCCTCAAAAAACTTGCCACCACCAATGGCTACTTGTATCTGTGAAAAGTAGCTGCGAAGCAAAGCTGAGGGACTGGCGGCGGTGAGGCTGTCGATGCCGCACAAAAATTTTGCAAGCAATGGGTACTTTGTCCAGCTAAGATTCCACAAACCTAGTAGATTCATGATCATGGTAATGGAGACAAAAAGATGAAGAAGCTAATTTCATAATTTATATGGTGTACTAGAAAAAAAGTAATAATCTGGTACTAACCAAGTTGAGGGCATTTCTTTGTCTTAATTCCAGGTTTAAAATGTGTTAATTCCAGGTTCAAAACTTCGAAACAAAAGTGGGAAATTTGGGTAAAAACTTGTAGTTTTGAGGATTAAGTCGTGAATTTAACTATTTTAGGTGTTTTTTTTTTCCTTTTATGGTTATTTGATTGTATTATTAGGTGTTTTGTTGCGAGTATGATGTTGATATACAAAACAACTGTTTTGTTATAATGCTGCATAAATAAAACAAAAATACAACAAAACTTCTTAATGAAATTAAAATCAGATCACAAAAGCTCAAAGTCTTGCCATTCGTTGATTATTAGCGGCATCCTGAAAACGCCCGGGTAAAAAATATGGGTCAAATTAAGTTCGAATTAGTAGTTGCTGCCAAAGAAAGTGGTGATGTCATACGCAAAAGAGAAGATACTCATAGAATGGTATTTAGCATCGGGCTTAAATGTTATCACATCAACTCCTATGTTAAATTCGTTACGTTTGAAAAAAGTAATTACGATGTCCTGTGGCACCCACCAAGAGCCACCATGTGACCAAATTAGATACAATTTACTATTTGTATCTTCTTCGTTTTGTTATTGTATATAACTAGAAGTTGTGAAGCGCGCGTTGTTGCGCAATTTGTCATGCTTTGAATGTCAAGTGCATTATCAAATGCGTGTTACTATGGGTTTTTTCTGCACTGGTTGGAAAACAAATTATTTTTAACATAGAGTGAAATTATGTAAAGAAACCGTATGAAGCTAATGTGACTCGGTTATAGACAATTGTTAACTTTATTTATGATTTAATTAAAAGAAATTATAGCTTTTAATTAAAAAGGAATATTGGATTTTAATAATCTCAGTTATTGTCTATTGGCGACAATTAATCCGTTTTTTCGATTAATCCCTACAATAAACCAGATTTTAAAGATTTTGAATCTATTAGACTGCCGTTAAGTAAAATTTCACTTTTTGATTACTAGGTAGTTATTAAATATTGTGTGATAATGCAAGCTTTTGCAAAATCTAGTTTAATTCAACTAAATGATTTAATGTTACCATTTCAACTAAGATATTAAAAGTCTTTAACCCTTGTTTGAACAAGTAACCGTTTCAACTTAATGGATAGCGGAAACGTATCATGTATAACATCCATAAATCATATCCACTTATCAGAAGGTTCACATACGCTAATTACCGACATTCATTATTCAGATCCACTAATCTTTGCTAGCTACTTGCTAGTTTATTACTTAATAAAATGTTGTTGCTAAAAAAAAAGAGCTAGATGACTAACATCCCTTAACCAGGATCCACTGATCATGAATTCATGATCCAGCTATCAACATCCATTGAGTTGCATTTGTTGATTAACGTTCTAGTTATTTTTATATTTTTTAATTTGTTTCATGTCATAAATTAAATTTATATTGTATATTTTTATTAAAGTTTAAATTTTAAAAGAAAATCAACATAAATTTTTATGATAAATTATAATTATTTTATATACATTTGGAAATTTTTTATAAAGTTGTAATTTTAAAGCATTTTTATGTTAAAAAAATAAGTAAAGTAAAAAACTGGATTAAACGGGTTGTGTTCGGTCAATCGTAAATATTTATGCCGTGTTAGGGCTCATGAATGTGACATAACTTTAGGGTTGACTCGTTAAACAGTGAACACAGCCCGTTTAAACACCATCTATATCAAAGCGCCACATTGTGCCATCGTCCACGTCGCACGAGTGTACAAGTTAGAATGTTTCACATCCTTGACGGTCTCTACTTGTGTTTGTCGTAAATGAAATAGTTAGTAATGGTGTGCTATCCTAATAAACCATTCAAAGTTTCATCCATCACCATCGTGCGATAATTTTCAACTATTTTTCCTTAATTTTTCATAGCTTTGAACATCATCAAACTTTGAGTATCGATATCCTATTAAATCTTAGCTCCTTTTTTGACTGGGTTAGTTTGCTGTGAAGTTCTTACATCATAGAACACAGCTTTAATGAATAGTAGTTATGTTAACCGTGGTTACATATAGTTACTTACATCAAAACTTGATGAAAATCTTACTTGTTTCAATTTGATAATGACATGTATTTGACACTCCTCCCTCGTAAGCATTTTAAGAAATGTTTATTGGCTTTAAATAATATCAAGTTTTGAGAATTGGCCGGAAATAATCCCAACTCAAAAAATGTTTAATAACAAACCCAACTTTTAATATATTTTCCCACAACAATCTCACACAAACAAAAAGTTAACACCGTTAGTTTGGTGATGACGTGACAATCTTGCATGTTATTTTTTTTTATTTTTTAATCCTCCTTGATACCTCATTTTCCACCTATGATTTTAGACTATTAAAAAAACAATAATAGTAGCCCTAGCGCCATTCAGTGCGATCTAAAGGATGAACTGAGATTCGAGAATCAATCGAATCTCAAATCCGAGTGTAGCAATGACCTCATAACTGAAAATCGAGTGGATGACGCGAGCCATTTAGTCATAAACTGTGATGCGTAGTGTTGAGTTATTAGAAGTCCACCATTGATGAACATCGTGGCGCAAAGAAGACGACCTGAGTTTTTTTTTTTTTTTTACTTGCACCTAAACTTGCAATAAATTTGAACTTGAATGCACGAGTAAACTTGCAATGACAAAACTGAGCACAATGAGGCCGATTTTGATGTGTAATCTCGAATTACGGAAGATACGATGATGATAGAGAATTTGAATGGTAACAATATCAACAATTTAGCAAGATTTTTAAGGAGTTTTTTTCTCTGTGTCCGGGATAAGAGTCAATTTAAGATAATACTGGTTACACGGATTCAATACGGATCAAAAGGAACTCAATCTTTGGGCCAGTAAATTAAAATTGTAAAGATGTGAAAATTACTTTTAAGTATCTTGGGTTGATGGTGGCGACAACATGAATCGGCTAAAGAATCAGAAGGCGGTTATTGATATTTTTGAAGCAAGATTTTCTATGTGGAAAACCAAAAATCTCTTAATGGGAAGAAGGCTCGTGTTGGTCAAGGCGGTCCTTGATAGTCCATCAACTTATTTCTTCTTCACATATAAGGTGCCCAAGATGGTGATAGATAAGTTGGAAAGTATTAGAATTGGACAATACGAAGAGAAAATCCATGGGGGTGGGGAAAGATGTTTTATTTAAAGCCAAAAAGGAAGGTGGTCTTGGCCTGGCTCCTTTGGGTAACTTAAACTAATGTTTGTTGACTAGATGGTTGTGGAAATACGTGATGGAGCCCAAAAGGTTACGGCGACGGGTTATCCATGGGATCCATAGTGAAAATAGTAGTTTGCATGTTATTTCTTGTAATAAAAGGACAGTTGGGGTGTGGTATTCTATGACTAAAATTGAATCTACAGAGGACAAATAGGGGCTGGAATTGGTGTGTGTGTGTGTGGGGAAGGGGGGGGGGGGGGGGTTCTGAATGGGAATTTTTCAGTTAACAACCTCAAAAAGCTTATCGTGAGCAAAGCCGATAATAAAGAGGAATTTGTGTTAGATTAGAATAGGTTGTTTTCAATGAAGATCAACATGTTTGTTTTGCGTGCTCAAATGGAAAGAATCCATACGTTGACGACTCTTAATAGACATAATATTCACAGGAACATGTATCATTATGCAATGTGCAAAAAGGGGTATGAAACAACAAAACATACTTTAATCTCGTGCTTCTTTGCGACCGTCACTTGGAGTGGCGGTGTCTCAGTGGTGTAAGATTAGGATATCTTTATTTTCTCATTAAAGGATCCCCTCCATAATCATAAATCGGTGAAGTGTAGCAAAAGGATGGGGAAGGTGATTCAAGCTATTGTGTTTAGCGGCTGTTGGACTCTCTGGAGGGCTCGAAATGCAGCTATTTTCAAAGAAAGAAGGCCGATGATCAATTGAATTATCAAAGAGGTTAAAACTATTAGCCTTATTCGGATCCAAAATATAGGTAGATTGTTGGATACTGGTTGGTAAGATTAGTGTAATTTTTCTTTCAAATTGTAATTGTTGTGGTGTTGGCTATGGTAGTCTATTGCTGCCATGGTGTTAATAAAGCTTTCTATTCGGAAAAAAAGAAAAGAAAAGAAATCAGTGAACTTTCATACACATGACCTTGCAGTCTAGTCGTATAGTGTTTGGCCCCTCCATAAATATGACGAGTGTTTGAATCCTTACAAATGCAAAATCGGCCATGTACTAGTAGAAAAAAATTATTAAAAAAAAGTTATGATTCGTATTTTTCTTAATCAAAATTTGATATTTGATTATTTATAAACCCTAATTTAAGATTTTATTTGGGAGATAAATATAATCCTACTCCTAGACGGCATGTGATGTGTACTCCGATTGAGATTTGGTCTTAAAGATTGAACAAACATCATCAACCTCACTCACTACTCATTTTCACACACTCATTCATCCATCCATCCAACCAAATGTCTTCTTACGTGCCTCCTCACCTCCGCAAGTCCACCGCCACCGCCACCGCCACCACCACTACCCTAGATAACCACACCACAAACCACAAGCTCAACTCTAAATCCACTACCAACGCCTTTTCCAATGCACCTCCTCGCCGGAGCTCAACCAATAACAACATCCAGCCGTCCAGAGCCCTCGCCGTACCTAACACCGTGTTCCCGCAATGGAAGCCTTCCGAACGCGTTCTACGTCTTAAACCCGAACAGGTTACGTTTTCTGCGTTGTTGTACGGAAACTCGTTTTTTGTCAACTGGATGTGAATATGTGATGCTGTTTCGGTTACGAGACTGATTGAATTTGAACTAATTGTCAGTTGATGTGATGAAATGATCCTTACGGCATAGCTGTTTCATGTTTAGGTTTTAATTTGAGTATTTTAGGGCATTTTTGTGGTTTTTTTTTGGGACGCGTGTGTTGTTGAATCATGTGATTGGTGTTTTCAGAGGAAGCCTACTTTGATGCCTCTGATTACCTCGCTTGTTAACTGAACTTCATCAATTTCCTCTTGAGATTGATAGGCAAATTCTTAAACATTCTCATTAAATGCACAAATTTTAGGTTTTATAAGACATGGTTTGAGGTCAGGGCATCTGATTCACTTCGCAAAATCTAACATTTTCATTAAATTTTCAAGTTTATTAGGTTTTATCATACGTGGCTAATATTCCTTTTATAACACATAAACGCCTATAATGGTCCGAAACAGATAAATATGCCTCTATTAGGTTTTCTGATGCATAGAGGAGTTAAGACTTAGGATACAAAGCCTATACACTGATAACAAAATGTACTAATGTGTGCCTGAATGAGCATATCATGTTTATGTATTATAAGACGACTACTACATGATCGTACAAACATGCCATTCGCTTCTGAAAATGTTAGCATGTAAGATGCTCTCGTTTAGAGATTAGAACCTGGTTATGCTAATAACATGTTAAATTGTTCAGTTACTTAAAGTAGTGGCCACATCAGATGTTGAGCTAGGTCAATTGTTTAATGAAATGTTAAAGCTGTCAGGGAGCTTATGACAGTTTATTTGACGTGTTACAGAAATAAAGGACTGCATTTGTAAAATTTGGTTTCCATGGTAGTTCTATCCCAGCTGTTAACCTACCCCATGCTACATCGCTGAACATGTAGTGTTTAATTAATGTCCTGAATATATGATAACTTTTTGTGAATCATAATTAAGTACCACCTCCATTAAAAATGATCATTTGGATGATAGGTATGTTCTCACAATTTGTTCATAACCTGCAGATAGAAGAGGTCAGATTACGACTCAATGTTGATGTTACTGTCACTCCTGATTCTCCTCCCGCACCTGCACCAATTGAATCTTTTACAGACATGGTAAATACATTTGTACTTGATATACATTTTCTGATACATGCAGTTTGTGAATACCTGACACCTACTTCTATTCAGTGCCTGGACTCAAGCATCATGAAGGATATTGCCATTCATGAATACACGACACCTACCTCTATTCAGGCACAGGCAATGCCTGTTGCCTTAAATGGTAGGGATCTTTTAGGCTGTGCAGAAACAGGCAGTGGCAAAACTGCTGCTTTCACAATACCCATGATACAGGTACTAATACACTATAACTTTTTATGTTTCTCTATGAGCTACCATTTATATGCTAAATCATTCTTTTTATGTTCTTAACTTCTTATGTTTTTCATATTTGCAGCACTGCATAGCTCAGCCTTCTGTTAGACGCGGAGATGGTCCTTTGGCACTAGTTCTGGCTCCCACCAGAGAGCTTGCACAACAGATAGAGAAAGAGGTAAGGTAGCTCATGTTCGATCTAGCAAAGCAGATGATATGCAGTTCTCCATAGTTCTAAAACAACCAACTATGCAATGTACATTTTTACACTTAAACTGATTACTCCCCCAATGATCTTTCTTAGTTACTGCTGATATGGTACACCATGTTTGATCTTACAATACATTTATTTTTCATACATCTTGGTTATTATTTACATATTGAAGAGCTCTTGAGTAATCAATATAACATTTTGTACTCTTATAAAAGCCTTGATGACTTTTGTTGGGTGCCACTAACATTATTCCATTACAAACTCTTGATAAATGGTACATGCTGAGAGCATGCTCATTTCTTGAAAATCAAAACTCCTAGGTCAAAAGGTTGGATATTGTCTCAGTGTACAAGTAATTTAAGTTCCTTTCTGTCATATCTATCGGTTTAGGCTATGGTGGGTTCCTGACACACTAAACACCTACTTACATATTAACTACACAATTACAATATCTACTTCATAATGAATGTGCTTGATGTGTCTCTTTGTTTGTATATGTAGAGCCAACCATTATTATTAAACTAATATTGTTTGGGATGTTTCTATTTCATTTTATTATATTGTATGCATATCCAATATATGAGGTTTACATGTTTCATGGGATCATTACAGGTGAAGGCTTTCAGCCAATCATTGGAGTCTTTCAGAACTGCAATCGTTGTGGGTGGAACAAACATTTCTGACCAGGTGACAGATATTGAATTGGTGTTTTATCAAGACGGAATTTCCATGTTGTGCAGTTGGCAAATTTTTTTTTTCATTTTATAATGCTTTAAAAATACTATCTACTGGGTTTTATAGTTATTGCACAAATTTATATTTTGATGTGGATACCTAACAGAGGTCCGAGCTACGGGCAGGAGTAGAAGTTGTGGTTGCTACTCCTGGAAGATTTATTGATCATCTACAACAAGGAAACACATCTCTCACACGGATTTCATATGTTGTTCTGGATGAAGCCGATAGAATGCTTGATATGGGTTTTGAACCTCAAATAAGAGAGGTAATTTTGTGTTTTGATGTCAATGACAAATTCCTCCAGTTATATGCTCCTACCTTTTTGTCTTCTTTTTTTATTTATTGTCTTTTAAAATAAGTGGCCAAGGATCTTACTTTTGTGTCCTGATGTATTTTCAACAAGTGAGCATACTCTTTATCTGTTGCAGTAAACTTAAGTGAAGGAGAAAATTTGCTGTTACATTATTAAATTTGAACGTTGGTGGTGTATTCTTATGCTGGTGCTTTTAAGCCTGTTTATAGTTATTAATGATTCTGCTTATCATAGGGACATGCTTTGGCCGTTAAAATTTAGTGATTTTGTCTAAAGAAAATGTGACACTGGGCTTATGTTTATATATGCACTATAGTGAATTTTGTTCTTTTGGACGTATAAGGTACAATCAAAATGATTTAGAACTTATATCTAGCTTTACAAATATACAAACACTTGTACACATATATATAACTCTTGGTACCACTTTCGATAAGTAGCTAGAACAGTGTACTTACTTATGTCGGTCTTCACATTCTGGTAATTTAATCAGCTATTGTTTTTATTCTACTTTTAGGTGATGCATAATCTTCCAGAAAAGCATCAAACACTGCTGTTTAGTGCAACTATGCCAGTGGAGATTGAAGCTCTAGCACAGGTTTATCTGATTTCATATTCTTTTGCTGTCATTTCAAATTTATCATTTTATCTTATCAATCAAGATAAGAATGGATTTTTGATACCAACATAAATCATATCACAATGAAATTAAATATTGCTACTTTTTGGGAACTTGAATTTATCTTATACCTCAGGTAGTACCTGACAACTACATTTGAGTTAAAAAACACCCTATTATTGTGCAATGAATATAAACTTTCAATTTATCATGGAAACTTCAGGAATATTTAACAAATCCAGTACAAGTGAAGGTTGGAAAGGTGAGTAGCCCAACAGAAAATGTGTCCCAAAACTTGGAGAAAATTACGGAAAATGAGAAGGTACGTTAAGTTTTACTTTAGCTACCATATATAAAATTCAGCAACTCATTATTTTAATTTAGATCTTGGTCAGTATATATTTGAAGAGTACCATCAATGAAAATCTGTAGAGCAGGCAAAAAGGGTACTTACAATTTCATGCAAGATTTACTAGTAAATTGACTGATGCTCTTTTACTTGTGAATGAGAAATAACCCCGCGTAGAAAGACTTGGACGTAAAAGTGATATTGTCTATAATTAGAGAACTACAAATGCTACGAGTTCCCTTTTTTTTTCTTTATTTCTTTTCGGTTGGAATAGGGGTGAGAGATTCCTATTTACTTCTATAGCTTCAAGAAAACTCAAATAAGCATCAAACTACATCAGGGATATGGGAAAATTTGTTGCTTGTTTCTAGAAATTTGTAAAATTTCACTATTGTTTTGACTAAGTGAACAGTTTATTTTCTATCATCTCTATGTTATGTGCAGACTGTATGAGAAAAAGTGACAACTTGTAGGTTGGTTTAAGCCTGAAATATGTACTTTCTTAATGTCTTTTAGTATTTAGTACCAGGGAGCATTTTGATATGTTTGGCATACCAATCTGAGAATTTAGACGCCTTGTTTTTGTTCATTCCTTCTTTCTATTTACTCTTAACTAAAATTGTATTACCTGAATTACAGTCATCAGTTTCTTGTGTTTATTTCTGTAGAGACGATCCTTCTAATATTGGTTTAGTGCATGCTATTTTCTTTAGGCAGGTTTGTTTAAAAAATTTCCAACTTTTATGACTCTTACAACTTTCAGCCACAATATTATTCAACCAGCTATATTTGTATGTGATTTAAGTTTTTTTATTTGACCAATTTTAGAACATGGTTCTGATTACATGCTTGTAGCTATCATAGCCCTACAAGATTGTCACATGTTCTAGTTACTGTTCTATACCAGATGTCTGCTGGCCTTCATGATAATTGAGTTTTGTAGTATGTTAATTTTCTGATAATCTCAATATGTTGCAGATTGATCAACTACTATCCTTGCTTGTTGAGGAAGCTGCACTAGCTGAAAAATTAGGCCACCAATTTCCTTTAACAATTGTATTTGTGGAACGAAAGGTATCTGTTTGTCAGTCTTTTGTAATTTCTTTATTATCTTAATTTTCAATTCAGCCTTAATAGGAACAATAAATTTCTATTGATAATCTTTTATTTAGCATTTTTTCCATGATCACTGAGAATCATTAGCCATGGTGAACACATTTCCATTTCTTAAATTAAAATGGAAGTCTGCAATTCAACACTTTACCATTTAATTCTATATTTTGCATGCAGACAAGGTGTGATGAAGTTGCTGAAGCTTTGGTAGCACAGGGTTTAAATGCTGTAGCTCTTCATGGAGGCCGAACTCAGAGTGAAAGAGAAGGTGCTCTGCGTGATTTTAGACATGGCCCCACTAATATATTGGTATGTTGGTAAGCTTGAAATATCTAGTTAAAATATTTGGCACAAAAAGATCATTTTTTCCTTATCTTCCACTTTGATTTTCAGGTTGCCACTGATGTTGCCTCTCGGGGCCTAGATGTTACAGGAGTTGCTCATGTAGTTAACCTGGACCTTCCAAAGGTATTTCTTACTAATATAGATGTGATCTTTTGTAAATTTCAGTAAATGTTTCTGGGGTTCGGAGCTTAACAATCAGATAACTGGTTGTTTGAGTATCTGATAAATTGCAACTATTTTTTAGATCAGCACATAAAATGACCAAAATTGATAATTTTGTGAAAAGTTTCTTGAATCAGTTAATTTCACTGGAACTGATTACTGACTCCTGAATTATCAGATAGTCTGTTTATCCAAACATTGGAAATTGATTACTGTTACTTAAAGTCATTATAATTAAATATTTAGTTTCACAACACAAATCCAATCACCCCTTAAATGCTCAGGTTATGGAGCACTATTCCATTTACAAGATCAGTAATAGTTTTAGAAGTGATCTTTTTTATTTTGCATCTGTTTTTATTGACTCAAATCTCAGACAATGGAGGACTATGTGCACCGAATTGGAAGGACTGGTCGTGCTGGATCAACAGGCCGAGCAACTTCATTTTATACGGATCGTGATATGGTTTGTTTTTAATTAACTTTTTCCTATTACTTTTTACTCCCTCAAATCCATAATAGTTTCAAAACATTTGACCAAACAGAAACATATAAAACAAATATATATCTACTAACCAAACAAAATGTGGAATTTTGTTGAATCATATTGGTATCATTAATAAATTGGTGGCAATTTTGACCTGTTTACTTACAGATGAGTTGATTTGCCAAAACGTAAAATTATTATTGTTAACTGAGAGGGTAACGAGTCAAAACAGTTTGGAACTTGTCCAAAGTTTATTTATTTCGCATTCAACCTCTCATAACAAACACATTCATCACTTATAAAGAGTTTTAAGAAACAGACAAAATTTTCTAATCATGTTCTTGATAGTGATTTTTTCTCATTGCTTGACAATTCAAATTTCCAGTTCCTTGTATCACAAATAAGGAAAGCAATAGCAGATGTTCAGTCTGGGAACACGGTAGCTTTCGCCACTGGCAAGGTACACTTTCTATTTGATTAGTCATTCTAGACCTTTGCATTTAATAAAGTTGACACTTTTGGCTAAACGAGTCAATTTTGTCCATTTTCTGCTAATCCGTTGAATTGGTAAATTGATATTTTCCTTTTATCTAAAATGGAAACAAACTGAAGGTTCTTCAATTCATAGGCTTCAATCTCAATCTTGAAGTAGCCATTATGATGATAATATAGTTTCTATAATATTTCTGATTGATACCACCAGATGGTGAGCAAAAATTCCAAAGAAGACAAATTAACACATCAATCTTTTTATAAAATACAAAATTCTGCAAGAAAATTTGTTTATTGATGGTTGGGCCCCCTCCTTTAGCCGCCTCTAGTATTGTATAACTTTATACATACGTTAGCAAACTCTTTGTTTTGTTCTGGTAAAACTAGTTAATATTTTGGAAGTATAAATCTTCTACCTTCAAAAGTTCTTCAATTCTCTGAGTGACATATTATGGTTGGTTGAAACTAGAGGTGGCAAAATGTGCGGGCCAGCTGGATAATGGGTCAAGAAGGGTAACATTTTTTCCACGGGTCGGATTTAGTGGAACACTTTTTTGTCCAAAATCTAATACTTAAATAGTTTATAAAATATGATTACATAGACTATTATATAAAGGCAAATGCCAGAAAAATCATCTATAAAGTGTAAGGACTTAATCATGGAAAAGGACGTGTTCCTCAATATAATTTTAGTGTAAGGACTTAATCATGCAAAATGACTTGTTATTAAAAGGGATTTATTTATCAAAAATAAAGTATTTTGAATCTTTCTAACACTTATCCTTACTTTAACAGAGACGTTTAGCTAGTTTTTTTTTTTCTAGCCTATTTTTTTTAACAAGTTTGACCCATTTAGAAATAAAACAAAAGCAATCATAATATGTAGGTTGCTAGAAGGAAGGAGAGGGAAGCAGCTGCTGCACAGAAAGAAGCAAGGATTGCACAATCAAAACTTCCACCAACATCTATAAATGTGGAAGACAAGTACAAGTACATGATTGCTCCTGCCAATGCCATGATAAAAAAAGAGGGTTCTGCTGATGATGCTTGGGAGGATTAAAATGGTCAAAAAGTACGAATCTCAATCCCGACACCGTTTTTAACACGAGAAGAAAAGAAAAGAAAAGAAAAAAGTCTTTTTTGTCTTGTCATTCAAATATGATAAAAATAAGCTTCAGTGGTTGGTATATCATAGCCGTAGGTTGTGTATAATTCGTGTTTTAAACTTGTTTTCTAGGATATATGGTACGGTTGGCCGAAAGCTTCTTTGAAAAATACAAAACCCATCTTTCAGTCTTCTGCCTTTGTTATAGGTTATTTGTTGATGATTTGTGGGTTTTTTAACTTGAGTTCTACCCATCTCAAATTGGGTTGTGATTGGTGCGGCGATCTTTCCCTTCTCAAGTTTGGTTGTTTCGCTCTGTTAACGGGTAATTTTACATGAATATTTCAGCCTTTAACAACGATTCCATTGCCGGGAAACAAAAAGGAGGAGATGATTTAGAGTACTCCGAGTTCTCATCTAAACTAAGGTGAAGGTCACCCACCATCACCTAATCAAATTGATGCTTTTGCTGCTTGATTAGCGGCCATTGCAGTTCATTTAGAATCGTTGTTATTCTGAAGGATAATGTGGCGTCACTCAAGAACTTGAGCATGTCTTAGGTGTTGAGAAACATGCAGAAGAAAATCAAAGGAAAATAGACCAACAAAGGAAGACTAGAGCATGTCTTGGGTGTTGACTAGTTAGCAAAATGGCCCTAGTCAAAATCTAAGAATCATCAAGTTTTGGGTGTTTAATCTAATCGGTTGTGAACATATTTCCCATGATAAAAGGTCAAACCGGCTAGTTTTTTCAAACTATCAAAACCCGGTTTCCGAAAGAAGAATCGGGTTGGTCAAATCTATTTAGGCCAGTTTGGTTCGTGTATTAAAAATGGAAGACCTTTGGATCAAGTTGAAACAAACCATTTTGGATCGGTTTATGCGTGTCATTAGTTCAATATCCGGCTCTTACCATTGCTTGTATTATTATTACATGTATAGTTTACTATTGTGTAGTTTGATATATTTGTATTTTTAAAACTTATTTGTCTAATCAGTTTTCCTTAAAAGTAACTATATACGAACGCACATCACTGCATTACATTTTCGAATATTACACAAAGTCGTAAGTGTGCTAGAAAGAAACTCATGCCTCCTCTAAACGTATAGAAATTATGCCCGTTTAGGACGACACGGTAAGTAGAGACAAGCATTCACAAATACATGTTAAAACTTTGAAATGCATTAAACCTTTGTTTAAAGACTAAACATTAACAGATCACGATAAATCAACATTCAAGCCTTTACTCACACACTGTGAATAAAATCGAAAAAACAGCGAAAGCAAATACATAAACAAAATATCACCTGACGGTTAGCTTGCAGCGACCCATTAAAACGTCGTTTAGTCCATTCGGTTACATTCTCGTGTCTCACCTAAGATGCCATAACCGCGTGTCGTTTGTTATGACCCACGAAGGCTTGTCTCATCATTTGGTATCCATCTCTATAATGCTCGAGTGAAAAACATAACTGTCGTATCACTTCTCGTTTCTCCTCCGCTTGTTCTTTAATCACCTCGCGTTGCCTTGAGATTTCGTTTTCCAGTTCTTCACTTCTACAAGTCAAATCGTCTATTGATTTGTTTGACTTTTCAACCCGGTCAACCAACTCGATGTGTTCGAAATGTAACTGGTCCAAATGCTTGCCCAGCCTCTCAATTTGGCCATCTTTTATAGTCAACCCGCGGTCAAGCTCATCGACTTTGGCCATGAGTTCGGTCTTTTCAAACTTCAGCTTCTCGATTTCACCTTCGAGTTCAATCTTTATGATCTTCATTCTTCTTAGTTCCTCATCTGAAATTTGACAGCGTAAATCCCATTCTTTTATCGTGTCGTCTAACAGCACGCGTTCTTTCGAAAGCTTTGTGACTTGTTCTTGAAGCTGCATATTCTCTTCTGATAATGTTTTGTTTGCGTTTGATAATGTTTCTCTCATGGCCCGGATTTCACGTTCACGGTCGGATAAATTTGTTTTGTACCTAGCGATCCGATCTTGAAGCTTCAAAACTTCTCGTTTTTCTTTCTCGAGTTTCGATTTCCAGCTCGAGATTTCCTTCTGGGCAGACTTGAGTTTTTCTTGTAGATTATTATTCGAGGGACCGTTGTTCTCGAGCTCATGTCTTAATCTTTTCACTTCTTCCTCTGAATCATTAAGCTTTTCTGTCATTATTCTCAGATCAACCTCGAGTGTCGGGTTTCTATCCTCTTTAACATCATCAGATTGAGGTGTTACTGATTCATACTTCGGGAGCTCGGTTTTCAATTTTTCGTTTTCAGCTTGTAGACCTTCTTCCGTATTATTGATCATGTTCCTTTCTTCTTGCTGCATCTGAAGCTTCTTAAGCTCACTTTCCAATTCAGAGATTCTCTTACGCAACCCTTTATGATCACTGTTTGTCGATGCGCTTGAGTAGTTATTAACAGACGAATCATCCGATTCCGACTCTGAATCCAATGTAGACGTTTCGTCTCCCTCTTTGGTTCCCAAATCTGAACTACTCCCACCACTTTTGAGAAAGAAATCAAATCCCACAGCTCGCGTCCCAGTCCCAGTCCCAGTCCTGGCCCGCGGGTTAGAAGATGGGGGTGGTTGATCAGACCCGACATCTGATACTCCCGAGCCTTGAGATTGGAGATCTGAGGGGATGTTTTTTCTTAACTCACCCGTGACATTATCGTATCGCTCAGCTAAGGAGCGGTACATTCTGTAAAACTCTTCAACGTGTGAAATGAGTTGGGGTCTTTTTTGGTAATACATTTCGGCTTTTTTGGCGAATGAATCTCCGTCTTCTTCGATTAGTTTTAACATGCGTTTTACGCTTTGGTCCATTTCTGCAATCAAGAACTCTGGTGTCAATTTATGGTGAATATTTTGGCCATTTGAATTAAAGATGTATTTAGGGGGACCCAAATTGATTAGAAAATGTGGAGATGTTTAGGAACAGGTATGACATCCAGGGGACATATCATCAAATTAGATGAAAAAGAAAGCCCTTTAAATTGAAAACTTTTGACTGGTGTTTATGTGTAAAAAAGTTGTGACTGGCTACTCGTGATGCTCAAGCCTATATCAGAGCTTATTTAGTAAACAAGCTGGGTGCGGGGTTGGGTCTAATTGGCAAGTCATTCGAGTAAAGGTGTTGCTCCCCTTGAGGTCATGGGTTCGAGCCCGCCAAAGGTGAGTTGGTGTAAAATTTAGCCGTTCAAATTTTTTTTTAGTAAACAAGTTCAAGTCTACATTAGAGCTTAAGAAGTGAGATCGAGCTTAAGCTTTTTTTTTTAGTAAACAAGTTCAAGTCTACATTAGAGCTTGTTTAAGAAGTGAGATCGAGCTTAAGCTTTTTTTTTTAGTAAACAAGTTCAAGTCTACATTAGAGCTTGTTTAAGAAGTGAGATCGAGCTTAAGCTTCACACATCAAGATTGACTTACTTGCAAGCCTAAAGGAGCATGCTATACTTGTAACTTTGCATATTAAATACTCATTTACATAATTATACATAAATTTATGACAAAAATAACTAAATAATTTACATATATAAAAAATATAATAAAGTTATATTATAAATGAGCTGAGTCTGAAAATTGTTATTTATTAGTTTTCTTTTGAACGGCTAAATCACAGGCAAAGTGCAGGATTCAGCGAGAAATAAATGCTTACCCTCAACATGTTCTGCTAGCCATTTGGAGTTTTTGGAGCTAATGTGGCTATCCCACCACCAGGAATGTTTATTTCTTGATTCTGTCCTTCTATAACCCTTAGCCTGAAACACAGTTATTTCTAAGCTTAAGAAAATTTATCAATAGATATTATTACCTCCTGATCATAGTAACTAAAGTTTACATGGGAGCTGGCTTAGTGGCTTACCAAAGAAGATGTCATTTTGCTTGTATCCTGCTAATAATATAACCTGAAATTCAAAACTGAAAAAAAAGGACACTTCAATCCAACAAGATCAGAATTCATATGAACCTGGCATATATCGAGAGGAAGAAAACATAAATGTATTCTATGTTATTCTTGATCCTATTCATCTTGTAACTGTTCGAGTCAGATTTTGAAACACGTAGTTCATGAGTATTTGGTTGACATAATGACATGAAATCCAAAATCATGTTTGTGTTATACAATTTCTTGTTCAAGTTTACAGCCACAATGGAATAAGGTTCAAAATTATTATAAAAACATACATAGCTGGTCAAAACAAGTTTAAAAAAATCATTATAAAACATAGCTGGACAGCTGGTCAAAACAAGTTTAAAATAAGAAAGCTCATATGCCAATACTTTTTCTTTGTTGTAGTAATGGTCTAACTAATATAATTTATGTTCCCATTAATGAATTTTGAATTTGACCGATCTAAAATCAAACAAATGGACTGTTCAACACTAAATGTCTAAATTAGGGTGTAGTATTTGGAAAACAGTGACAGAAATATAAAATTAATATTAATATTAATACTATATACAATTATTATACATACAAAGTTTAACCTATCATTATAGTGAATCGTTTTGATTGGGCCACGTGGCTCCATCGGATGGATGCGACGTAGCAACCTCTTGTTATTGTTTTTCTTTTGTTAATATCATTCTTTTTAAGCGTCCTCTTCGTTTTAGTTTTAGT
>JBCNJP010000014.1:26095265-26143678 GCA_039602395.1 Deinandra increscens subsp. villosa | reverse complement strand
TGACAGACAAACATCCATAAACTGCGGACCCAATGTTGTTTTGTTATCCACAGAATCACAAGTAGATCTGAGAACGTGTAGAAGAAGAATATGTGTGAACACTATTAAAATAACTATATAATTAATATTAATAAAATGACACAAAAAATAAAAGCTAAACAGATATATATTCTGAAAATGATCTTATGAATATGACTGTTTTGGATTTGTCTTCGACCCACGTGCTGGTCTCTCTGCCTTGAAAATATTAGGTGAAGGAGTTAGAGCGGGAGAGATGCGAGATGGGACCGGGAACTCATTGTAAGTAAGTGATCGAATACACGAATTCTTGATAGGAGGGTAGGGGTCCGTTAATGAACCGGTTAAAATATAACATAGGATCTGGTCAATTCTGATACGAGCCTGTTAAGATATGCGATATAATACGAAGTTAAATAGATTTGGGTTTAAGTTAAACATGTTATAAACATGTCAATACGTTTATGACGTGATTAAAATCGTGTCTAAGCAGGTTTCACATCGTGTAACTTGTTTATACATTATTAAATATGTTTACGTTTTTAGTAAATTTAAGAGTAAATTACGGGAATCGTCCATGTGGTTTGTCCAAATTTTATCTTTTGTCCTTGGGTTTCAAAATTTACGGCTATGGTCTAAAAGTTTTTCACTATTATAACACCTTTAGTCCCTCATGCTAACTACCATTAGTTTTTATTCGTTTAGAGAGTTTAAAATGTCCATTATAACTCTAAGCTTTTATTTAAAAATAAAAGATAAAAATCCTCTATCACCGTCGTTGCCACCACCACCACCACCGTCGTCCTCGTTATCCCTTCCACCTCAGATTTTTAAAAGAATAAGAGGGTATGGGTATAATTATCATTTTATAATGACTTAACAAAAAAAAAAAAAATCTAAGGACAGTAGCATCAGAGACTAAAGATGTTACAAAAGTTGTAACACCCTCTTACAATTTGACGTCAAACCATAACGTTTACTTGATTAAGACTAGGTCCCAGAAAATTTTCTTTGTTCAAATTATATAGTTTGACAACCCAAAAACCCAACAATTGTGATTACATTTACAAAACATACTTCTAGTAGTGTTAGGTGTCTAAAACGATTATTAAATAGATCATAAGTTCCTTCACAAACTATTTGACGAGGCTTTCATCCTTGATGTGATCGGTTCCCCCAAGCCTTGATGAGCGTCCTTCATCATTTCCCTTTACCTGCAATTCACTCACATTCGAAAGTGAGTTTATATTGCTTAATCACACACAAAACTGCAGTTGCAATGGAAATATAACAATTAATTTCGGAGTATGGGTTCTAGGCGTATCGCCTAGAACTTGTCCTTTCCCAGGCGATACGCCTAGAGTTGTAGGCGTATCGCCTACCACTTGGATGTTCCAGGCGATACGCCTGGAACCACATTTCCAGGGATTGAGCTAAATTCGGCCAGATTCTATACTTAACCAAATTTCCAGCCCCTTTCCCCTGTTTTGGCAGTTTTGCACATTAAGTGCTAGAACTCGTTGTTGATCACTAAATCAACTCCCAAACATAAATTCAAGCATAAAACACACTCATTAACGTACCTTAGCCACGTTTTTGTTGAATTAACCAACCCCGGGTTCACCCAACCCGTTGACCCGTTAGGGAGTTTCCTTATAATTTCCACATTCGCTTTGATGCAGAAAATAACTCCTTACAAGCATCATATTGCAAATAAACTAGTCTCAAACATGTTATTATGCGAACATTCAATTAGTACTATGACTCCCTATCTATCGGGTTGCACTTTGCTCACACAACTAAGTTTAAGACTAAATGCATAAAAAAAATCATTCCATTCAATCATTTATTCGACCCGTTAGGACGGGTCTTTGCCTTTGGTTTACCCCAATGCCTCACTTGACCACATGTAAGCCTTGGAACCCATGGTTATCCAACCATTTGTGGTTCTTTTCTCATTGTTAATTGGCATAGACTTCATAGAGCCTATCTCTGCCTTTTAACTTTCATCTATTCTAGGATTCACCCGAATCCCTTTTGTAGACAAGTTTATCATAGGGGAAACTTCAAGGCTTGGGCTTCACGGTTCCTAGAACCGTTCGTCACACCTTATACAATTCATTTAATTACTCTAATTAAAACTCAACATGCATTCTAGCTATTTCATGTAACATAAAATTGTTACCTTTTGAGCTTGAACCACTACTTCCTCCAACACCGGAGCTATTCCCTTGGTCACCTTGATTACCTAATGGGTCACTAACCCGTTAGGATCATAATTATAATCAGAGTAGCATTTATCACATTTCAATCACATGGTTTCTATGCTACCTACATAATCATAAATTCACAAGGAATGGTAATCAAGCAATGACCATCAAATTTACATCTAGCAATATGCCTCACTCACATTAGCATGACCATTAAGACATATATTACCCATACCGGCTAATACACATGATTTCATCAAGTTTATCAATTTTGGTGAACCTATAGTCCCCTATGGTCATTCAACATCGACACAAGCAATTTGGTCATATTTACTATAATTTGATTCTTTTAGGCATTTTATCGAACACCTAGTGTGCACACATTTAAACCCACCTATTACCCATTTCCTTGAACCTCCCAATTAGCCATGTATCATAGATTGGTGAAATCCATCACTAACCCAACATCAATTCATCATCTAGCACTAAATCCATTCAAGAATTCAAGCTATGGAGGCAATTACACAAGTATCACATATGGTTACTCACATGGAGGTTCAAGTATGGGTAATTGGTGAATACACCACAAATTGTTAACCAAATCATGAATTTATGCAACATCTATGTTCTCTAACATCATAGTATTCATATAACATCAAGAATTTGCAGATTTGAGGGTAGATTTTCGTGACCTAAACATGCAAGGAGTTGGGGTTTTTACTTACTTGACTCCACAATGAAGATGAGGTGTGATTAACTACCCCAAAACCCAAATTGCATGTCAAATTCGCAGCCTAGATCACTTGGATTGCAGGATTGGGGATTTGAGAAGGAGAAGAGGGGTGGAGTTCGATCTCCAGGTCGTTCCACGACCTCCTCCCCCTTCTTTTCTCTTTTTGTTAAAACTAGTTTAGGCTATTAACAATTCTGGCCCCTCAAGATTAGTTCTTTGTTTTATTTTATCCAAAACCTGAATTTTACTTATTAAACCCCATGGCTACCCCAAATTAATTTATGTTAACATAAGAGGGTCATTTGCATCTAGACTACGAAAATTGACTAGACGTTGACGGGAATTTAAATCATTAAAATTTTCGGGATGTTACAAAAGTACAAATCTTTGGACCATAGCCGTAATTTTTTAAACCAGAGATGAAATGTAAAATTTGGCAAACAACGATTCCTGTAATTTACTATAAATTTTAAAATAATTTAATATATAGTAAAAGTAAAAGTCATATTATAATTTGAGATTTTCACCTTAACTTTTTTATATAAGGGTTCAAAAATTATGAACCACAACTATGTTCATTTTTATTTAAAAATAAAACAACGATAATAATAGTAACGATACTCTCGTTACATAATTGAGAAATGTGTACTCAGAAATACCGTAATACAAAATAAATTACTAGCAAATGATGAAAATTAATATGTCAAAAGCATAATAGATTCAAACCAATAATAAGTCTTCAGTCCATCAATCTTCAAAATATTCCTTAACAATAAATTTATGGTTCTCGAGACTTCATGATCCTCCATGAATAAAATAGTTCTTTAACCTTGTTCTTCAACAAAGTCTTCTTGATCCTCCATCGCTGCAAGCATGAACAAACGACGTTGACGGTTGTGGCTGAGGATTCGTGTTCAAAACGGACCCCTTAAAACAGAATTCGGGTCTCCACGATTGTGGCTGAGGATTCGTGTTTAAGACGGGTCGCACGTTTAGGTCAAGGGTTTTTTTACAGCTTATTTAGTATTATTTTTTTTTATTTAAACACTCATTAGAATATGACGGCGAGGTTAAACATTTCTAACTCAATTGGTTAAGGTGAAATATAAAAAAAAACACTAAAAGTAAGAGGTTTTTGAGTTCTAAGAAAAATAGAAAACCGACTGTCTAAAAAAATCAAAGCCCGATAAACAAGGACGTAAACAAAAGTCAAAAGGTATATATAATTCCCAATCTAGCCGCCATATTTTAGTTGCTATACTGCACTAGGGTTTCCCAGCGGTTCTCCGACGCAGCGGCAACATCTTCTCCTCCGGCGAGCTCGTCGTTTGCACAGAAACTTCTGGTACTATCCGTCCCTATTTTGCATTCGTACTTTGTGAAAAACGATACAATAGCAACTTGGGAAACGTGGAGGTTCGGTTGGTCTTCATGGAGGAGATCACAAGTTAAGGGTTAATTACCTAAATATAAAAAACCATCTCTTGAATAGTTTAGTTTTCTTTTTTTTCTTTTTGACACACCTTCCTTTTACCATTTACTCCCTCAAACTTTATCTTCTCCCACCCTAACACCCTCCTAAATATAAAAAACCATCTCTTGAATAGTTTAGTTTTCTTTTTTTTCTTTTTGACACACCTTCCTTTTACCATTTACTCCCTCAAACTTTATCTTCTCCCACCCTAACACCCTCACACATAACATATAGAGCACGTGTACCTGGCCCTTATTGAAGGCAAAATAGACCTTCTCCTTCCTTTGACTCCTTTTATATTTTTTTTTAGCACATCAGGCTCACCACCGGTTTTTTGGGAGAGATAATAAGTTTTTCAATAGTTTACAAGTATGTAATGCGTTGTGGTACAAGTATTAATGCATGGTTTTATTGTTGGTAAGTCTTTTTATTTTTCCTGTCAATGCACGTGATCTTCTCATTCCTACTACACTGTTCAAAGGTACAGAGAGTAATGGGTTTCCTCTCCTTTCTTCTCAACCGCTACCCAGTACCCACTCCCACATACACACACTCTATCTCCATATGTATCTTCCATCCGCCCACCCCAATTCAACGACAGAAACTGAGAAGCAAATCAACGGCGAAAACGATCATTGATGAGGAACGACGGTGGTGGTTATGTCTCAAGAGGGCGGGAGGCGGCAGAGATCGACGATCTTTGGCGACGATGGCTCTAGACGGCGGGCAGCGACAGACATCCGGTCACCTCCTTCGACCGTCGTTTCATCTTCATACGACACAGATTTTCATGGATGTCTCCTCTTCAATTCTTCATGTTTATTTCTTCTCCTTTTATATCTTCATATCCTAATTTGATTTTGCCCTCTCCCCCATTTCGTTTCTAGGGTTTCTTATTACAGCAAAATTCTACGGTTTTTGACAGCGTTTGTTGATAAGAAGAAGCAGAAAGAAGAGAAAGGTCGTCATCTCTTTCATCACATTTGATTGATTAATCGAAATCTCTTTCTAATTCGATTTTAATTTTTGCAGTTGTTCATAGCGTTCTAGACATAACAATATCACTCCTTATGAAACAACTAAAGTCGTACTCAAGGTATTATAGATTTGAAATTAGGGGTTTTCGGTTTGAATTTAACTTAGTTTATAACGAAATGCAGGGTATCTCAACTGATAAAATCATCGACGTGAAGAAATTATTAGCTGTTCATGTCGATACTTGGCATCTCACAAACTACGCACGAGGTATTGAATTTCACGATAATTCCATTACTTGATTTTCTTTAGGATTTTTCAAGTTCCATTCATTCATTTGAAATTGTTTCCACGACCAAACAGGTTTACATTATATACATTCTTCCTTTTCTTAGTTTTAGGTGTTTTGGAGATTGTTTTGCAGGCTAAACCCATCCTGAAACATATAAAGTGTGTCCTTTTGGTTAGTATCTATATATTTAAAGTTTCTCTAATTGTTGCTCAGCCGATGTATACAGGAACTTGCGATGTTAAGGTATTATCGGTTCCTAGGGTTGAGATGTTGATTCTACTGTAATCGGTCACGCACCTCACCTTTATTTTTGTGTTAGTTTGTTGATTTTATTTCTGGCTGTTAAATTTGGTTCTATTTGCTTGAGGTGTGTTCAATTGACCAGTTATTTAGGCTTTTAGCTTGGGTGAATGGAACTGTACGTCTTATGATCCACCTTTGGTTTGTTTTGGGGTTCTGTAATTTCTTAATAGTTAATAGGAATCTTGAAGGTATGTGCTTTTTTCATGATTCTTGATAAATTTCATATATATCTTTCTAACATTTTAACTTTTCACACACACATACAGACACACACACACACATATATATATATATATATATATATATAGATTGTAGAAAAGGTCAGAAGGATTTGTAGCCAAAAGCATGTCACACCTGCATTTTTATACTTTTTCTTTTCCCCTAAAACAAACTAACAAATAACAGGATCTTTTGGCTTTTTTTGGTCACCGTTCATGTAATTTTCATATCATTTCAACCTGCGCTCTTAATATGTGATTATGACATGTTTTTTTCTGTGTTTTATTTTCCTGTAGGCTGTGATTGTGCAATCTTTGTGGATTATTCAGTGAGGCCTCACCTGTTGTGCAACCTTTCTCGGGTATTACGAGAACATTCAACTCGATGGCCTTATTTTCCAGCTTCCGCAACTGTCTTTTTTATTTTCCTATCTTTTCTATCTTTTTCAAGCTTGATTTCTGTAACCCAGTTCCGTTCCAAGTGTTGCTGTTGAATTTTATGTTTGTATCTTTTATGGTGATGCGATTTTGGCCACCGTTACCTCTTGAACGTTATTGTAAATTGACATAGAGATGTTATTCTTTTAGCCATGCATCACTCCAAGTGATGATGTGTATTATCAGCCATGTTACTCAGTTTTATTCCAAGTTATGCTATGTATTAGGCATTGATTTTTTTGCTGCAATCAACTTCCTGACCTCATCAGGTCCGTGCAAAGCAAAATGCCATCTACAAGTTGCAACTTTAGCATATTTTCTCCTGCTTAAGAAGATATGGAATTTCTCAAGGTACGATGATCAAAACAACAAACTTTAAAGACTTTGAAAAAGTGTTATCTTATGTCGAGTTTGTGTTCGTCATTCGGTATACCTTCGAACACGTTCTTTTATTTAAACCGTTGCTCGCCATAATGCGCAAGATGAAGTAATCACGTGATGCAATTATGGTGACGCGATCCATCCAACGGAAACAACAATTGCGACCGAAAAACCAAATATCGTGTTCATTCCAAGATTGTCGCAAAGAAACAAGTTGAAAATCTCATTACTGAAACGTGAAGACAAAGACAAGATAGGAGAACATCTAATTACATTTGTTATACATTTGGACACTTTCTTTTATTCTATACCGTTACGTGTTTGAAGTTGTTACGTGATTCAAAATTGGTGAGGCCGCCGCAACGCGCGGCTGGTCACCACCTAGTTAACCTATATATACAAATGACAACATATGGTACCACCTCCCCAAGCTCATTGTACAAGCACCTATTGCACAACCACTGTTCATCAACAGTGGCCACGGGATGATTGTAATTTTGTTGAACATTGAGGACATTCTCATATGATGGGTTTAAAAGACTTTGGTCAAAAGGTTAATGAGGTAGGTGTACGATACCACTCCATCTTCTTCAACAAACACACCACTCCTCTCTCTTTGCTCCGCCATATCCGGTCTCTGCATCAACGGTCGTACACGCCACCGCCCACCAGGTAATTGTTGTTGATTTCTCGCTCATGGATGTTTGTGTGTTTTTCACCTTCGTTTTTGTTTCAGATCGATTTAGGGTTTCTTGCGGCAGGTTTGAGTTCAACAGAAGTCGACGGTCGGTTCAGGTTTGTGTGTTTCCTGCCTCTTCTTCTTTTTTTCCCCCTGTAATTCCAATTGCTCGATTTATTTATTTTGGATGATGAATCTGTGAGGAACGAGGATGAAAGAAGACACAGTAAAGCTCATCAGTGACGAGGGGTTTGAATTCGTATCGACAAGAATGAGGCCATGGTTTCTCAAACCATTCGTAACATGCTCACTTCTCCAGGTTTCCTTTCTCTTTTCCCCTAACCATAACCCTATTTTTTTTTTTTCATTTTCTCAAAGTCCCCCATCTTAATCGACTAATCCCAAGTGCTCATTTGGATTTGGTACTTTTGTGATTCAATTTGAGATTTATCGACTGCTGATTGTTAAATCATATTTGTATATCGATTTTCTACATGCTTAACGGACCTTGGTTTCAAATTGCTTAAAAGTAGTGTGATTGTTTGTGAATGTTACTGTGATTTATGGTTTTACTTATTATATCTTTTTACCAATTTTCTAATTTTGATTTGATATTATGTGTGGCTTATGAACTTTTTAACAAAATCAGTCTTATGTTCCAATTTTGTAGGGGTGAATACATGTTGATCTCAGTGTGTATCATTCCATTGTACCACTTCGTATGCCTTATGTACCTTCTATTATTGTGGCTATTTTTTAGACACGAATGTTCTGTATGGCAGGTGTTGTGAGTTGGATTCATTTGGGCGTTATCATTATTTGGTGTTTACGTGGCGCATCGGCTTTCTACATTCTCGCCTTCTATCTTGCAGTGTGTTTATTGGTGTTTGTGTGGCGCATCATCGTTCTACATTCCCGCCTTTTGTCTTGCAGTGTGTTTGAGTTTTCCAATGGAGGTTAGTTGTAATGTTTTCTTTCCATTTTCTTTTGTTTGTTGTTGTGTGTTGCTCTGTTGGTGTTATTATCACTTTTGTATTCTTAATCTTTCAATAAAAAAATCATAGGAGGTTTGATGCTTTAAAATATAGACTTGAGATTTGATGCTTTAAAATATGGGCATTTGTTGTAATGCAGGTTGTGGCTATTGGTCGTGGAGCCATGGGTCCTAATAGAGGGACAACTCGAGCAGCTCCTTGGTGGTCTGTCTGATGTTGCAACTCAGACACATTTGTCACGTGTACTGAGGTGTTTTTTTTTTACCATTGAATTTCTTTCTGTTGCATGCATCTTCCAATTTGCCTCATATTGAATGTTTGTGCTTTGCTTTATGTCTTCATCTGGATTTGTGCTTTGAAACTATGCCTCAAAAGGACAGAGCTTCATCAACCTAACCATGTTGAGCCTAAATCATGTTTGGTCGTTACTTTGCAGTCCAAGGCCATACTTGGAAGCTATTCATATATATAAAGTCTTCTCAATACAGTCATGTTACAACTTTTTGTTTTTGCTTATCCACTGTTCTTAGGTCTTCTTTATTGAGAATGCTATATCGTTTGTAAATGATTCACATTTGTTTTGTTCCTGGACAGTGACAGGGTCCGAAGGCAAAAAAGAGCTTCCAATCACTGAACCGGAAAGCAGCAAGAACAAAAGGAAACCAGACCCAAAACAAGGTATGTGCTCAACCCAATTAGACCTTAAGGAATAAGAACTTTTTCTTCTGTTCAGATGGTAAAAACTGACCCGTTAGTGGTCTTAAATCCACTTGAAAGATAGCATATAGCCTTTCGCCTAATCCCATTGTTTTGGTAAATTAATCGAACACATATTAATGGTATTGTTATTCTAAAATTTACAAATAACATAGTCAGGTTAAGATTTTAAAAACCTGCTGCAATGATAAGTTTTGACATGCCTTAACCCTCTAAAACTCAAAACAGTTCCAACAGTTTTGTTTATCAGTATCTTTGCATGTCCATTCGTTTAGAGCTCTAATTTAGAGGATCAAATTGTATTTCTTTTGATAATATAGTCAGAGTACCTTTTTTTCACTTTCATAAATGGTTAAATGCTACTTTATTTGCCTATTTTTAGATGTTGGCATTGCCATTGCCACATAGATCTGGTGTGCACAATTAATATAACCTATTTCAGAGTATTATTTGATAACTTGAGCTGCTCATTTCCTTAAAATTGACCATAATCATCGTAGTAGTCAGTACACAAATTACAAATCAATTAACATCAAAATTATGAAGAACATCCACAAACAATCTTTAATATCAATGAAGGCCTTATATCATGGATTGACAGTTGGAATCATTTTAAGAAGTTTCAATTACTAATGATAATATCCATCACATATCAAGTAGATGTATGTTACTGTTTGATAGATTGTGTCACAACAGGTGATTCTTTTGTGAATATTTTTGGCATAAAAAACAATTCAAGATATGAAGGCCAATACTCAAGTTTCTTTCTTTTTTCATTCATTTTCTTGATTTTTGTTTATTTCATGGTATGATACCTTTTTACTAAAAAACGGGTCGACTCCGCGGCGTGAATGAAGTCATATTAGAACACTACTAAAGGTTTGAAGAGTTCTTATTCTTTCACTCTAACTATTATATCTTTCTGCTACTTCTTGATTAGAAAGACTTTGTAGCGGTGTAGCGGTTTTTGTTTTTTCTTTTCAGGTAGCCTTTGTAGCCGTTGCTCGCTATGGTTTTGGTTCCCATCCTTTTGACTGCTAATCGCCCTTTTTAAATGGGACGGCTCCGCGGCAACGCGCGGGTCGTCCAACTTGTAATAATAAAATGTCAAAGTCGGTTTACGTAAACTTGTTGTGCAAGTAATCGTTTAATTATAAATAGGGCATCAATCATTGAGTTTTGTATCCAAGTTGATATTCTAAATTGACGGAAGAAGTTTACGACTGTGATTCGTTTACAAGTAGCTGCGATTTGTTTTTCTTGAATTCTATTGTGTGATTGGTTTAAATCATCCATTGCACATTGGAAGTAAGCTCTAATCTTACATTGTTTTTATTTCTACCAGTTTCTTTCCAATCTATATGGTCTTCTGAAGTTTCATGCAACTTAATAATAATAACATGGATTTGAATCATTTAATCCCAACTACTTTGCATGTTTTTGGTGAAATAGAATCAAAATTCGAATCCATTTTAAATTAGGTTTCTGAATTCTTGGGTCCAATTAACAACCGGTTCAAGTCTATGACTTTTGATTCTAAATTCTAGTAGTATTATACATAATCTTAGTTCTTTTATATATATATATATATATATATATATATATATATATATATATATATAGGGAAAAGATAAATTGGAACCCACCTTGAGTTGAAGAATCTTTGGAACCTACTTTTTAACCATTGATCAAGTTCATCCAATGGCTGTTATTTATTTTTGATTTTTGATTTAATTTAAACCCATTAATTACTTAGTAAAGTTGCTTTTAGGGGTATTTATGTCTCAAACTATTTTATTTTTCCCAAACACATGTACTTTTGCAGAGACCCAGAGTTATCTTCCCCATCTACCAGATCCACCAAATCCTCGATCTTATCTTTTAGGGTATTCATCACTCCACCTCCACTCCCATCTACCACATCCACCACCAGATCCACCACACCACGCCATTATCATCTTGTTCCTTCTCCATCTTCCATTATTTTATCCCCAAATCAACTTCACTTTTCATCCTTTTCCATACAGAATCCGCTTTTTCGATATAAATAATCACCAATCTTATCTACAATTTCATCTTATCGGCATCAATTTTGTCAATCTTTCCAGCAATAAATGTTGTCTACACCGGCGATCATGTCGGAGGAACTCGCACCGGAGCAAGAGAAGCTAATAAAATCACTCAAGGTGTTCACGATCAAAGGCCGAGACAAACGCGGTCGTAAAATCCTTCGAATCATCGGAAAATACTTTCCAGGTAAAGCGATTTGATTATTCTCCGTGTTTTTGCTTTCGATCTGTTGATATGCTTCGTGTATCTGCTCTAGATTGATGATTAGAGTCGATTCAAGTGATTCATAACCATACGATCTGTTGATCTTCATGTGTTTGTTTTATAATTATACGATCTGTTGCTAATCTTCGTGATCTGTTGATCTTCGTGTATTTGATTTATAATTATACGATCTGTTGCTAATCTTCGTGTATTTGCCTTCGATTGATGATTAAAGTCGAATCAAATGATTTATAATCATACGATCTGTTCCGATCAACGTCAAACAGAATCTCAAGGCGGTTTACTTCGTTCATCCAGATCTACAAGTAAAAGTACTTCGTACACTTTTTAAGGAAAACATATTTGTGTTTTTTTACTTTTACTTGTGTATATCGTGATCCTCCGGTTAAAGGATCCTGGTTCCGCCACTGGATATTATATAGTATGTTTCTATCTTGATCTGTATTAACAGATATATTTCCAAAGCATATATCTTTTATTTATTTACATGAATATGAGATAAGGGAACCCTATGAGATAATGCTACACATTTAATTTAAGAAATGAAATCTAACTTAATTACATACACATGTTTTATAATGCTACATGTGTAACTTTTTTGATATTGAATATGTAACTTTTTTATGTTACATGTGTAACTTTTTCATATTAAACATATGAAACTTTACATGTGTAACTTGTTGATATGTTTAATATTGTTCATAAAAGTTATATATGTAACTTGTTTGATAATGCTACATATTTAACTTTTTAAGTTGAATATGTAACTTTTTGATGTTTTTTTTTATTTTTGTTTATATACCACGTGTTAAATGTATATATCAATTAAACTTGTTTCTTGATTTTTTGCTAATTAAAAATCATAAAAGTATGCTAAAGTGTCTTGTTGATATGTTTAAACTTGTTTTATAAAAGTTACATATGTAACTTTTTTTGTGAATGTTACATATGTAACTTTTTTGATGTTTTTTAATTTTTGTTTATATACCATGTGTTAAATACATATATCAATTAAAATTGCTTCTTGATTTTTTACTTCAAAAAATCCTAAAAAACTGCTAAAGTGTCTTGTTAATATGTTTAGTAGTCCATACAAGTTACATACGTAACTTGTTTGATAATGTTACATATGTAACTATTTTGATGTTCAAGATGTAACTTGCTTGATGTTTTTATTTTATTTTATTTATATACCATGTGTTAAATACATATATCAATTAAACTTGTTTCTTAATTTTTTTTTCCTAATAAAAGATCCTTAAAAGAATGCTAAAGTGTCTTGTTAATATCTTTAATATTGTTCATACAAGTTACATATGTAACGTTTTGATGTTCAAGATGTAAGTTGTTTGATGTTTTTTATTTTTATTTTTGTCTATATGAGTTATATATGTAGATAAAACTAATGAATTTGTTTTTCTTTGTAGGTGAATGTATTTTTTTTTTGTCAAATATGAAGATAATTATCAAGAACTGAAGAATAAATAGTTTTAGATGTTTATGTAACTTGTTATATAATTTTTTTGACAAATTTTTATTTGTTTTGATATACTTTGTTATATCAAAATGTATATTGTTAATTGTGTTATATTTGGTGTTAACTGTAATGTTTTTTAATTAGGTATATTTGTCAATTTTTTGCTTTACAACAGATACATAAAAGCTACGTATGTAGCATTTCGCATCTGAGAAAATAGTTACACGACCAGCCTCTAAATTTTCAATTTGTTTAATACCAGCCCAGATAAGTTACGTATGTAGCATTTCGCATCTGAGAAATACGTGTACGTCTTTTATAATAATTATTTTATAATAATTATTTTCAAATTTAACTTGTACTCGCGAATATATATGCCGTTGATTGTAATATTTTTGTTCAGACTCAAAAAAGTTACATATGTAACGTTTCGTATCTGTAAATACGTGTTTTATATTCTTGTGATTTTAAAAACGTTTTAAAAGGTAAAATAAAAAAAATCTGGAAAAAGGATAAAGGATGGAGAAAAGAGAAAACAGGAGAGAGGAGAGAGGAGAGAGGAGAGAGGAGAGAGGAGAGAGGAGAGAGGAGAGATGAGAGAGGAGAGAGAAAAGAAGAGAGAGGAGAGAGAAGAGAGAAGAGAGAATTAATGGGGTTCAAAGATTACAAAATTACCCTTGAAAGCAATCTCAATAAATAAGATGTGGACATTTGTGAGCCATAGATTTGGGTTCCAATGGTTCTCCATCTCATATTGGGTTCCATTTAACCCCAACCCTATATATATATATATATATATATATATATATATATATATATATATTAAAAAATATGGGCTTTGAAAATGAATTATATTTTTTAGATAGTTGAAATGGGTTTTTTTTTTTCAAATTCGAATTCAGTCTCAAAATTTCAAATTTTGATTAATCTGATTTGATTGATTGAGTAACTCGAATTTGATTCATTGAACACCCCTAATTTTGTGCTTTTTCTAGATTTGTAAAATTTTGGCAAAATTTTGGTCACTTGAATGCCATTATAATCTCATTACTGGGGAGAATTTACAAATAGTTGATGAATATCTGCAAAGGGGACCTAGATGCAAGTTCCAGATGTTAAAAAGTAGGAAAGTCCCGTTTTGCATTGGCTCCCTTTGAATTTGACAACTTGTGTTAATTTTACATATGTTTAATCTTATCCACTATCTACAACATTCAGGCGCACTCTTTAAAATCATTCTAGAAATTGTTTTTGCATCCTCATGTGGCAGTTTAGTTCTTGTTGTTTCAGCTGTTCAAATTAAAAACTAAAAAAAGGGACAGTTTCAGTTATTTTGTGGAAGACTTAACAATATGATATGATCACCTAATTTCTTTTTAGTTGTATTCAGATTTTAAGTTCTTATGAATCATTACATTAACAAATGTTGATTAATTGCAAATACTTGTTCTTGGTATACTTGTGTTCTCTTACTATTATCTTCGCACACTTTGATCATCTCTGTTTATATATAATATTTAGTACCATCTCTCGTTCTACAGATTCTGTCAGATTAGTAGCGAGATGGCAGTTACTGATAGCGAGAGGAGCTTCAAGAAGCGGGACCAGCTTTTAGAAATGGAACAGAAAGTAAGAAAATGGTGGGATGAAAGTCATGTTTTTAACGCGGAAGCAAACGATCAACCTCCGAAAGAAGGCGAAAAGTTTTTTGGAACCTTCCCTTTTCCATACATGAACGGGTATTTGCATTTGGGGCATGCGTTTTCGCTCTCCAAGCTCGAATTTGCTGCTGCATACCACAGGCTAAGGGGGGCTAATGTCCTTTTACCCTTTGGGTTCCACTGTACTGGAATGCCAATCAAAGCATCTGCTGATAAACTTAGAAGGGAGATTGAAAAATTTGGTAATCCACCTGTTTTTCCTTCAGGGGAGGGAATTACTGAACCCAAACCTAAATCTGATGAAGGAAACAACCTGGAAATTTTCAAGGGGAAAAAATCAAAGGCAGCATCAAAAATTGGTAAGGAGACTTACCAGTGGGAGATTATGCGTGCTTACGGTTTATCTGACGCTGAAATAGCAACGTTTCAAGATCCTGTTCAATGGCTTCGGTTTTTTCCTCCTTTGGCTGTTGAAGACCTTAAAGCTTTTGGGTTGGGTGCTGACTGGAGGAGGTCATTTATCACCACAGACGTTAACCCGTTTTTTGACAAGTTTGTGAGGTGGCAGATGAGGAAGTTGGAAAAGAAAATTGTTAAAGATTTAAGATACACTATTTATTCGCCGAGGGATGGGCAGCCTTGTGCTGATCATGATCGGGCATCCGGGGAAGGTGTTGTCCCTCAGGAGTATACGCTCATTAAGATGGAGGTGGTCCCACCATTCCCGGCCGAATTTGCACATTTGGAAGGCAGGAAAGTATATCTGGCTGCTGCAACCCTGAGGCCTGAGACTATGTATGGCCAAACTAATGCATGGGTGTTGCCAGATGGCATATATGGAGCCTTTGAGATCAGTGATTCTGACGTCTTTATCTTAACTGAGCGTGCGGCTAGGAATCTGGCCTATCAGGGATTGTCTCGTGTTCATGAAAGGGCTACATGTCTGGTTGAGTTGACTGGTCAAGTGCTTATCGGGTTACCCCTTCGATCCCCACTTTCATTCTATGAAAAAATATACTGTCTTCCTATGCTTTCAGTTCTCACTGATAAGGGTACCGGGATAGTTACCAGTGTTCCCAGTGATTCCCCAGATGATTTCATGGCATTGCAGGTAATATTTCATTAATCTATATTATATCTTCTTATAATATAACTCCCTTATGAGCAACTAGGAATTGAAGGGAAAATTGAATATGAACTAGTGATTAACATGTAAAGATCTGGTTAGATTCTTCCCCTTTCTTATAGGTTACTAGAAAAAGTTTATTGTAATCCCAGACTCCTATGCTATACAAATCACTATATAAGCAACTTGCCCATCTTTCCATTAAATTAGAATATTTCACAATTTGATTTGCATTTTGTTCACAGATCTAAGACCAGCTCATTTTTACTGCAGGATTTGAAATTAAAACCTCCTTTTAGGGATAAATTCGGTGTAAAAGATGAGTGGGTATTGCCCTTTGAGGTCATCCCAATCATCCACCACCCTGAATTTGGCGACAAATCTGCTGAAAAAATATGCACTGACATGAAGATCAAGAGTCAAAACGAGAGAGAAAAACTTGATGCCGCTAAAAAGGTCATTTACAAGGGCGGTTTCTATGAGGGAACCATGATTGCCGGGGAACATACTGGGAAGCGGGTTCAGGATGCTAAAAACTTAATCAGAAAGAAGCTTTTAAATGATAATCAAGCTGTTGTATACAGTGAACCTGAGAAGAAAGTCATGTCAAGATCAGGTGATGAGTGTGTAGTTGCGCTAACTAAACAATGGTATCTGACTTATGGTGAACCCAGCTGGCGAGAAGCTGCAGAAGAATGCTTAGCCAACATGAATTTATACTCTGACGAGACTAGACATGGGTTCGAACATACACTGAGCTGGCTGAACCAATGGGCATGTTCTAGAAGTTTTGGTCTCGGAACCCGTATCCCTTGGGACGAGCAGTTCCTAGTGGAATCTTTATCTGATTCCACCATCTACATGGCTTACTATACTGTCTGTCATTTGTTGCAAAACGGGGAATTATTTGGTGCAGACATATCTGCCATAAAACCCGAGCAGCTTACTGATGATGTTTGGGATTATATATTTCTTTCTGGCCAGGAACCCAAATGTTCCGATATTCCATTGACTCTTCTTAAAAAGATGAGGCAGGAGTTTGAATATTGGTATCCTGTTGACCTTCGTGTATCTGGTAAGGATCTCATACAGAACCACCTTACATTTAGTATTTATAACCACACAGCTATATTTCCCAAAAAACACTGGCCTAGAGGGTATAGATGTAATGGTCACATTATGTTGAATAAAGAGAAAATGTCAAAGTCAACAGGGAACTTTAGGACTTTAAAACAAGCTATTGAGGAATTCTCAGCTGATGCCACTAGATTCTCTCTTGCTGATGCTGGTGATGGGATGGATGATGCCAATTTCGAATTTAAAACGGCCAATACTGCAATTTTACGTCTCACCAAGGAGAGGGAGTGGATGGAGGAAGTTCTTGCTTCCGAGTCATCTTTAAGAATAGGCCCTCCTTCTATCTATGCCGATCGTGTATTTGCTAATGAAATAAACTTTGCTATAAAAATGACAGAGAAGAACTACAGTGGTTATATGTTTTGTAAGGCTCTTAAAACAGGTTTCTATGATCTGCAAACTGCTAGGGATGAATATAAGCTTTCTTGTGGCTCGAGTGGCATGAATCGTGCTCTTTTGTGGCGGTTCATGGATATTCAAACACGGCTTATTGCTCCTATTTGCCCCCATTATTCTGAATATGTATGGAAGATAGTTTTAAAGAAAGAAGGATTTGTCATCAAAGCTGGATGGCCTGAAGCTGAATACCCTGATCTCACCCTTCAAAAGGCTAACAGATACTTGCAGAAGTCTATTAGCAATTTCAGGTTCACCACAACTTGCTTCAAATACTTAAAATTATTTTGCAATACCTATGTGTATGTCATTATTTATTGCTAGTGTTAGTTTTCTAGAACTTTAATTGTATGATTCATTTAAATTTATTTATCAGAAAAATATTTATCTCTAGATTATGTTAATAGTATCAGAACAATTTTATAGTACTATGTTCTTATGATTGTCACTTGATACATTGTCTGGAAAATATTAGAAAGGTTAGTTGAGAAAAGTTGATTGTGAATGGAAGACGAGAAAAAATATTAATCCTCACTATCAACTTCTGTTAGATTGATGATTAATATACTTAAAGTTGATCTAGTTTATTATCATTTTCAGGGAGCTTCATAAGAAGCAGGCTTCAGGCGGTTCTAAGAAAGGGGGCAATAATAAACCTATTATTCAGAACAAACCAACTATCGGGCTTATATTTGTGAACGAACAATATGATGGTTGGAAAGCAGAGTGTTTGAATATTCTTCAAGACAAATTCGACAACGAAAACTACAAGTTTGCACCAGACGAGGAGATACGACAAGCACTGCAGCAGAGTGCAGTTGGCAAAGAAGGAAACTTTAAGCAGATACAGAAGCTATGCATGCCGTTTTTGAAGGATAAAATGAAGGAGGTGATGACACTTGGTGTTCAAGCATTGGATCTAAGGCTGCCATTTGGTGAAATCGAGGTTTTACAAGAGAATTTAGAGTTGATAAAGACACAGATAGGCGGCCTTGAACATGTTGAAATTTTGCCGGCTACTGATGCAGATGCTGTTACCAAAGCTGGGCGCCATGCTTCATTACTAAAACAAACTCCACCATCACCAGGATCTCCTACGGCTATTTTTTTGACCAGGGATGGTATGTAACTGTCTGTTCTATTTTTTTCCGGAGGTGGCAAGAAGGACGGGTTGGGTAATTGATCATAACTACCAGGTTAGGTTTGGTTGAACACTTGAATTGCAAAAACATTTGTTTGTTTTTTTCTAAAATATTTTCATAAATAATTAATGCCTTAATTATGATTACAAAAACATTACTATTACAATGATCCAAGCCTGAATAAAAACAGTTTAGAAGGCCGTATGCATTAAAAGTAGTTTTTTTTAACAGCAACATAAATTTTATAAAATCCAAGTGTCCTACAATTGATACCTGATTGAGGAACTTTAGAATCATACATATATGAATATGTGATACCGCATTGTAATTAGTAAGACAACATTGATGTTCAGAAACATTGACCAGTCATTTTTTCTATATGCAGGTAGCAAATGTACAGAATGGAGGAGTATGACATATAGTTGGATAAAGAACCCAATCTTCCAATCTTTTTGCATTGTTCTTATTTTGTTATTGATGCAGTTTCTGTACTGATGTCATTAGTTTTCGGAAGAAACGTTTTTTTGTTATGAACAGTTAGACGTTTATGATCGAAGGAAGCAATCCAACCAAAAAGCTGGAGATTTTGACATGCAGGTGAACCTGGCATGATTCTTCAATCTTCATCAAGTTGTAATTACACATTCTTTTGTCATGTTTGCAGAACTTGAAACCTTTTCCGCTGTAAATAGCTAAATTTGTGATTAGTAATTTTTTATTTACTTAAACTACGATTTAAACAACGGTTTAGTGATGTCATCTTTAAAAAGGAGCCTAACTATCAGGGGGTAAAATGTACAAATAGTGAGAGATGAGGGACTAGGTAAAACTTTATATCATAATAGCAGGAAGTAGATAAGATTTTATGATTGCATACCCGCGGGATCGTCGTCTTCAACCTCCGTAACCGTTTGTAATCCAGACCACCAAAATTATGAGTCTGATGAAATCTCTGGGAGCTTCGGCGGTGGTAAACGTCCCAACCGCCGCCCTAACCGCCGCTCAACTCCATCACTCCACACACTCCTTCCCCTCCTCCTTGCCATTTCCACAACATCTGCCCAAACTAAACACCGCCACCGTCAGCCGGAGAACCACCTCCTCCGTCAGGACAGCCGTCGCCGCCGTGGATTCTTCAGAAACCGTACCAAAGGTCAGTTTCTTACATAACACGAGTTCTCTAACTGATTTAGAACAATTAATTTGATGTGATTGTGTACGTGGCGATCGGGACCGCAGAAAAGAGGTTTAGGGTTTTCAATTGAGTAGGACGCTGATGGATAATGTAATTGAGTAATTATTAATGAAGTTTGAGAGTCGATGAATTAACAATGGTGAAAATTTCATTATTTAGAGTATGATTTTGGTGGTGTTCAAGAAGAAGTGATGAACAACGGTAGAATCCGATCATATGAATTGGGGCATATTATATAGGCTAATTTTCAATGTAGCAGGAGTAGAAGATAAATGATTTATGATTGTAATAATATATGTCCAATCAGTTCTAATTGATTGCGGTATTTAACTAGAACATAGGTTAGGTCAATGAAACTAAATAGATATGTGGAAGAGGAGGTGTTGTTTGGCAATGGGAATGTTGTGGATATGTTCTTAGCTGTGTTGCAAGCAATGTGGCAATTTCACCCCATTTGAAAATAGAATTCGGTCGATTTTTTTATAACTGGTTGAACGGTAAGATATAGAAAGAATAGTATAAACGAAACAAGTCTAATGGCTCTAATTTGTTGAAAGCTGCCTAAGGTGAAAGCTACAAGTTGTAACCCCCTAATTCATTTTAATAAAAATGTAAATTGTTGTTTTAATAATGTAGTATTTGTTTTCATATTTAACAGATTGATTGTATATAAACTTAAAGAAAATGGACAAAAGTGTTGGTGGGTCAGAAGATATTTGACTTAGACTTGAAATCCGATCTGTTGGTTCAGTTTTTTGCACATCTAGTTGTTAGGGGTATACGAATGTGATTCTTGAGATTAGGCGGTTAAGATTCCTTTTGTAATTGTGTTTGTATACAAATCTATAGCCAACTTAAGATAAGAAAGTAATTATAGCATAATCCATATGTTTACATGTGAAATGAACACACTATCAAGCTTAAGTGTCATCAAGTTTCACCTTTTGGCTAGTGTGCTTATGATAACCTAAACAATCTTAAACAGAAGGACATTATTGTCTTATTGCTTCCTAATTTCCCTCTTGTAAGGGTATGTGATTTGTTCTCAAATCATGATGTAATCCATGTTTTAGCATAACACATCTCTAACTTTTACCATTTTGCAAAAAGCAGGAAACAAAGAGTAAGGAGACATACCATTTTGTGGTTGCAAATGCAAAATTCATGTTGGATGAAGAAGAACACTTTCAAGAACAATTATTTGAAAGGGCCCGCCTTTTCAAAGAGCGAAACATGGAGCAGGATTTTTGGCTCGTGATTGAACCCAAGTTCTTAGACAAGTTCCCAAACATCAGCAAGAGGCTCAAGAGACCTGCAGTTGCTTTGGTCTCAACCAACGGTACATGGATCAAGTAAGCTCACTACCACATCTTCAAATGGGTCGATTTGGGTTAGGTTTCGTTTTTAACGGGTCGAATGGGTCATGTCTATTGTCTAAAAACTTGATCAAAAACGAAATTGGTGAATTGACATCCATCCACCTCCTAAATTATTTAGCTATTATTTTGATGATAGTTTTTCTAACCATTACTAAAACATTCGTTATATATAAAGTAGAAAGAAAAATTGTTGGCGGGCTCAAACTGACTCCCATTTTGACCCACACTAAACTTTTCCTGACCTGAATATGATTAGAAAAACTATATTCTTACAATAACAATATAGATTTTGAATAAAGTGATCTAGAAAGTTGTAACCATAAAACAGTCCATTCCTTCTTTTTTGTTAAGTTTGTTGATAGCTTATGGTTGATATGACGCATTTAGCTTGTCGTATCAGGGATGACAATGGCGACGGTTGTTGGTAATCTCAGTCCGTATCCGATTGTAAATCCGTGTCCCATACTTGGTTGCATACTCGTCGGGTACAAGTTATACCCGCAATCGTTTGGTATACTTGTTAGTTTATTAAAAATGACCTGTTGGGTTTCGGAGTGCATTTCTTACACTCTTCAATCTGTATAAATTTGTTACCAAGGGATTAGAAATATAAAAATAAAAAGAAAATGTTTGTGGGTACTGGGTAGGGTTGGGATAAGCATGTATGTTTTAGGTACTTAGAGTCGGTTATTACCTAAAACTATAGCCATCCAATACCCGTAATTTTTTAAAAACTAATTCAATACCTGGTCTCATACCTGAATAACCTCCCGCGGAATGTTTTGAGTTTGCCCGTTAGGTTTGGGTTCGTTTGTCATCCCCACCTATTTAAGAGAAAACATAACCTAAACTAACTCATTCATTAGTAAATGAATCTTATAGATTTTTTCTTTAAACGGCAACTCACACATCCATCTAACTTACTTCTAGTTATACTAGACAACACACGACCCATAGAGGATGGACACCATTTAAGACACCAAGATACTGTTTGATTTTAACATTTGATGTTATCATAAACAGGTTTATGAAATTGAGACTAGATCGAGTTCTGTTAGAAAGCTTTGAAGCTGAGAGTGTTGAAGAAGCATTGGCCTCTAATCCTGTGGATCTAGAGTTTGAGAAACCTGACAAATGGGCTGCACCATACCCCAAATATGAGTATGGTTGGTGGGAGTCTTTCTTACTACCAACCACTCAAAATCAACTTGTATGAAAATTTTATTCTTTTAGTATGAGTGTTGTAGGATCGATAGGAAGCTTGTATGTTTAAGTTTATAAGAACATAAAACCACATTTGCCAGTTTAAATTTTTAAATATAATTCGATGATTTTATTAACGGCTTAACTCGTATATCCTTTGAATATATTTTTTTAAATGTATACATTTTTTTTGGCATGTGATATGAACTCTTAACTACTTGGGGACAGGCATTTTTTCTATAACTGTAGTACCCCTTGATGATGTTGACCGATTTCTTGAATACAATATAATAAACATGACACAAATCTAATATTACATGATAGTCTAGTAATCATAGTAATCACAGTCATGTTTAAAAAAGACATCTTCATCCTGATCTAGTACTCGTTTAGAGTGTACGATAGGGATGACTAAGGTGGGAGGTGTAACCCATGATTTGAATTGCTTCTTTAAAATTCGATTTAAATACTAAACACATCTACTTAAATGAGATTTCATGTGATTCATATTATTATAAACATAACACCTTGACCTTGCAGAATCTATTTACTTTTAATCTCTATTAAATTTATGGTAAATACAAATAAATTTTTGTGTTGATCACATAACTTATCTTATAATTTATCTTATCATTAAAGGGTGTTCTCCAAATTTGATATCGCGAAAGATTTTAAAATAATTTCATATATATGCTACGACCCCAAGTTAAACCCCAATTTAATCTGAACATGAAATATATATATATATAGGACTTTAGGTTGTCATATTTAATCAGTTTAATAAACGTGTCGTGTTGGGGTTGATTGTTTAACTCGTTTAATAATACACTTACAATATAATTACCATCATTCAATCCAATGAATGTTTTTAAATAAATAAGTTAAACGGGTGCCGCTAGGTTTGTAGTTCAGTTGTAAAAGATAAAATCTGAGTAAACCGGTTTAGCCCCAACGTTGCACATTTTAACAATTTTAGTCCCAACTTTTAAAAAATCCCAATAGTGTCTATATTTCATTTTTTTCTCAATTCTGGTCTCAACGTCAACATTGTTTAAAGAGGTTGTCTGCCCCACGTAGTCCTATTGAGGTTACATTGTCATCGTTTGTTTTAACTCATATTTAAAACAAACGGAAATAACAAAAATACTCCTCACGTGGGAACCTGTCAGGCAGTGGACGGCTCTTAAACGTTGTAACGTTGTAGCCAAAATTGAAAAGAAAATGAAATTGACACACTAATTGGAATTTTCGTAAAATTGGACTAAATCGTCAAAAGTGAAACATTGGGGTCAAAGGAAGTTTACAAAATCTATTTAGAATAGACCAGAGTAAAAACCTCAAAATTGTAATTTTAGTTAAATAGTTTAGAAGTAAATGGATTTATCGTTTGCTTACGAAGATAAAGAGAAACAAGGTCAAACGGTTCATAATAGGGTGTTCATGGTCCGTTTGGTTCCGGATTTTATGGACTAAACCGGACTTTACAGATTAAAAAAAAATCTTAAACTAAACCAAATCGTATTTAACGGTTTAACCGGTTCGGTTCAACGGATTGAAACGGTTTGCGCCATTTATTTTTGGGATGTTCAATAAAATATTATATGAAAACTTGTTAGTTCACATAAACGATTTTTAGTACATTAGTACATGGTCACTAATTTTTTTAGTTCTTATAAGCGTTGTACTTTGTAGTTCATTTAAACAATTATTACAGGAACCAATAATTACTTTTAGAGCTTGGGCTGAACCTGATCGAATAATATAACCAAAAAAAAATATCTTGCTTCTGACTTGATGTAAGCAATTATTAATGGAACAAACAATATTTGCTTCTTTAACAAAAAAAACATAACAAAAAAAAAATCTTTGCTTTATTTCATTTGCTGTGCTCTGTAGGGTAATAATGTACAAAAATTCATAAATGGGTTGATTTATGAGCTTCATGTGTTTGCTTCATTTCATTTGAGTATAAACTTCAAAACCATCACATTAAGTATGTAAGTGTCGTTAAAAACAAAAGTACAAAAGGTAATTATATGAACCTATGTAATACATTTAGGGTGGGAGGTATGCTTGTCTAAGGCATGCCTTAGACATCAAATTTTGACCAATGAGGTGATGCCAACAGAAGAGAGAAGATTGATGTAGAATTGATGATTTGGTAGGGGGTATACTTGTCTAGGCATGGTTTAGTCATGAATTAAATGTTTTTCTTTTTCATTTTTTTTAATCTACAAATAAAATTATAACTTAAACATTTAATATAAAATTAAAAAAAAAACAATTCATTAGATTAAAAATAAAAACTTACAAAGTCCTAAAAATAAAAAATTTGACCAAGTCCTAAAAATATAAAATTACCAACTCCTAAAATAAAAAAAATTACCAAGTCCTAAAAAAAAATACAAAGACCACCATCTAAAAATCACACGGCCATCCGTATCTAGCCGCAACTCGACGTTGAGTGTTGTTGAGGAACGTTGGAGGATTGAGCTCGATCTTTCCGGACTTTAGGTCGAATTTTTTTTTCCTCCGGTGGCGGGTGACTTGTACTTCCTTGATGAATCCATGGTGATTGAGAGTGATTCTTGTTTAGGTTTTGTGTTTGAGAGAGGAGTAGAGGTGTAGAAAAAAATTGGTGTTTTATGGGGGTTTTTATATTGGTATTTGGTATTTGATTGATTAAAAAAAAAAAAAAGAGCCGTTGCATGTGCAACGGTCGAATTTAACGGGCAAAAAATGGGCAATAATACTCGGCATATTTCGGCGAAAGAATGCCGTTGGAGGGCGATTTTTATGCCGATGCCGAGGTTGGTTTGTTGCTCGGTATACATGCCGAGCTCGGCATATTATATGCCGCCCTATGCCGAGCGCCACAATCATGTACACCGCCCACCCTTATAATTTTTCATAACCTTATTATATTAATTAATTTTTTAATTTAAATACAATGCGCACTTGTTTGTTTTTTTTCCGGTTTGAAGTTCATGAATCCGGACCGGTAATTACGATTTGAAGTTTATAAATCCATAAACCTAACCTCGTGTGTAAGGACCAAACCAAACCGGAAAATTAGTCTGATTTAAACGGTTTGATTCGGTTTTTCCGGTTTCTGAAAACCCCTAGTTCATATTCAAATGACGTGTATTTAGTTAGAATTAATGCTTTTAATAATGATAGTAAATATTATATTTTTTTTGGAAAAGTTGAACTTTATTACCCCCAAAAATAATTAATAATATTTTTTAATATATGTCCTAAGGGTACACATAATGTGCAATAAATGAATCTTGAGAATTGAAAAATACATTTTTCAAGAAAAATATTGATACCTTTCTCATTTTTCAAAATGAATCTTTGTATCTTTTTTAATTTTAAAAAAGAATATTGGTGTCTTTTTTAGTTTTGAAGGTGTATTTATTACACTTTTTATTATGTGTCCTTAGAACATATTAAAAACCCTCTAATTAATATAGTTATTAACTATCTTTTATCAAGTTGATCGCCCAAAATTTTAAAAATAGATACAGGTAGATACAGGCCCATGGGCTTACGAGACCAAAACAATGATGAAATTGATTCGCCATTGACTCAACTGGACTTCTGACCAGAAACCAAGAGAGAGAGAGAAACGACGAATGGAGACGATGAAGCAAGCAAGCAAAGGGGAAAGAGGGATCTAAAAATCGAGGTGAAAAATCGAACTCAACGAAGTAGCCGATGGACGGAGTAGCTGAAGGACTGTGGGAATTGGCAGATTTTCACGAAAAGAGTGGGGAAATTGCGAAATCAGTCAAGTGCCTCGAAGCCATTTGTCAAAGCACTGTATCGTTTCTCCCCGTTATCGAAGTCAAAACTCGTCTTAGAATCGCCACTCTGCTCCTCAAGCATTCTAATAACGTTAATCATGCCAAATCTCACCTCGAACGCTCCGTGAGTCGATTCTTACCTTTCGAAGTTCCATTAAGTTCATGTTCACTAGTTTAAGCTTAATTAGTTATGTTTCTTAGTTATGAAATTGATGAAGATGTACAGATTTATTGAACGGTGGTTTGAGGTAATCGAGTATTCAAGTTGCTATTGGTAACTCTTAGTTATGCAATTATGCTGTTTTTACACACGGAAAATTGCTATGGAGACTAATTTGGTATTGTATATATACTTAAAAATGGTTAGTGAAGTAGGATATATCTGGCCCTAAAAAAAAGAAACAAAATGCCAAACCTACAAGAACTTTGGTTAATGGTAAAGTAGTCTAGCTTATCACCTGTTTAATTCCTCATTGTGCATATATACAGTCATATAGGCTTTTTAACTTGCATAGAATGTTATGGTGTAACTTACCACGAAGACTCCTTAAGAAGCTTGTTAACCTCACCAACGATAATTAATTGAGCAATATCGTGTAGTAAGAACTAAGAAGAAAACATATAGGTGCCAACTTACGGTAGAACAGGCTTAGAATCGGTGAGTTAGCTCGATCAACTGATACTTAATTGCATGGTGATGCTATGTGAAAGTTGTGCTGGCGGATTGAGGTGTATTTTTGGGCAATAAAATTAAAAGGGGCTTATAAATTGGGTTTACTAAACATATTAGTTCTTTTTTGGTTCTTTTTTTTTTTGCAGCAACTACTCTTGAAGTCGATTCCCTCATGCTTTGAGTTGAAGTGCAGAGCTTATAGCTTACTGAGCCAATGTTACCATCTTGTTGGAGCTGTTTCTTCTCAAAAACAGCTATTAAACAAGGGACTAGAACTTACTGCATCCTTTGGGGAGGGGTATGCATGTCTTTTTCTAGCTCAAAATATAGTCGCTTAGTATATAACATAAAGATCCAGTAAAATTTTGTTCTCTAGATGAATAATGTCTAATCTGTACGATTGGATTATGAACTATCTGCTATTGTTGTTTATTGGAAGGTTTTCTGGGAAGTTATGGTCATGCAACTTCAATTCACAGCTTGCAAATGCTCTCATCATAGAAGGAGACTATCAGGGTTCAGTGTCTGCTCTGGAGCAAGGTTATGCTTCCGCAAGTGAGATGTACTATCCGGAGTTACAGGTTGTGTGAACTAATAAATGTAATTTTAACCATTATACATGATTTCTGGACGCTTGGCATTTTGTTTCTTTTTTCTTAATTTCACATTATATTACCATATATAATTTGTTTGCATCCACTATAAAAGTTCTAAATTACAGAGTTGCATGTCTCTTTATTCTTTGGAAAATATTATAGAATCGCAATATAGTTGCATGATTTGTCTGCATCCGCTATAAAGTTCTACTTTTCAATCTGTTTAGATGACTATCAATTTTAGAATGTCCTAATTTGGTAATGAATTCTTTTTTAGAATGTCCTAATTTCACATTACACTCATTATTTTTACTCTGTAACTACCAAACCAGATCGAAGGCAAAAGTATATCACAATTCTAGGATTTTTTGCCCTTATTCTTTTAGTTGATTATTATTGTCTTTGGCATGACTGTAATTCATGTGGAAATATGTAATGTAATTGTGTTTGTTGTGTTGTGGACAGATGTTTTTTGCAACGTCAGTTCTGCATGTACACCTCATGCAATGGGATGATGGAAGCTTAGTTGAAGGTGCTGTAACTAGATGCAATGAGGTTTGGGAATCTATTGACCCAGACAGGGTAAGTCTGTTTGTATCTTAGTATAAATTTAACAGGAGTACCACATAGGCTGTAGCAATGTAATGAAGTAATGAACTAAAATAATGAAATTAATTCTTTATCATTACAAAACACTTCATTTTTAACTACATTGGGTTTTTATTAACTTGATTTTTTCTTGGACAAAGATAGAGTCTTAAACTAATTGAACTTCTGATAGTTATGCCTCAAATTTGTTAAGTGTTGTTCATGCAGTCATATAGTCAATACTGATGGGATTTAGTGAGTTGATGTTGATATAGTTTTATTTTCTATTTAGTTTTTTTCTGAAGAGTGTCATGATTCATTAAGTGCCAAACCGTGACAATAATGTAACAAGATCACCATTTTCTAATTGTTAGCATGTTAAGCATGCTAGTGTTGAACTTTCATGGTAGACCAAGCAATTTGCATTCGATTGACTATATTTCAGACATATTTCCATAGTAAACTTTAAAGGGCTTAATTGTTGTAGATTAATTTGTATCTGGTAGAGGTGGCAAGATCCATTTTACTCATGGATTGGTCCATTCGAGTTTGGTTTTATTTCTTATGCGTCAAACAGATAAAATCCTAAATATGAGCTAAAATAAACCTATCAAATTCATCCAACCTTTTGGAAGGTAACCAAAGTGGCTTTAATGCATAAAACCTCATAATTCATTTTGTTCAAAAGATTTTAGAGTTCTTTTGAAGTTACACATTTTCTGTAATCATATATGATACTAATTGTATACATATATATTATATGCATGAAAAAAATGTGTTTTGGGTCATCCTAATGTGTACCACGCTTACCCAATTTGACCGCATGGCATTTACCAACCGTAAAATATTGCCACCTTGAGTATTTAGTATTTTGCGGTGTTGTATTGCTATTTATATCTCTGTGTTCATTGAGTTATTTTGAAAATGTTGCCACCTTCAGTATTTGGTATTACGCGGTGTTGTGTTGATATTTATGTCTGTATTCATTAATTATTTTAAATATCCTCCTCACAATTCTAGTTTTTCACTTTTATAACTCCTATTTTTGTGCAACCCGTAGAGAGAACAATGTGTTGGCCTATTCTTTTACAGCGAGTTGCTCCACATATTCTATCTACTCCGTATATGTGATTACAAGAATGCTGGTCAACATGTTGACAAATTAGATGCTGCAATGAAGACTGATTTACAAAAACTGGAACATGGCCGTGAGCTCACGAAAGAACTTGATATAGTCAATGAAAGTCTCTCACAAGCTGATCTTCCTCATAGAGATAGGGCTACCCTAAGTTCAAGACGAATTCAACTTGAAGTAGAAATCAGTAATTTGATTGGCCCAGGGTCTATGGGCCAAGAAGTGTTAGAACCTGCGTATTTTGGTAATGTGAAACGAGAATTAGGTGATAAACTTGAGTTGGCACCTCACCCTATAGATGGTGAGTGGCTACCAAAAAGTGCTGTTTATTCGTTAGTTGATCTTATGGTTGTTATTTTTGGCCGCCCAAAGGGACTCTTTAAGGATTGTGCAAAGAGAATTCAATCTGGGCTAAATACTATCGAAGGTAGATCTTTTTGCCCATATTATCACTGTGGATTATTTAGTTTTTGTTAAACCTAAAAGTAGAGGTGGCACTTGGCAGCATAAGCGAGCCAGGAAAGTTGGATAATGGTTCGAAACAAATAATTTTTAGCACATGCCAAAATGGTCACAAAGACTTTTTTGTTCTTTCTATTATAAAGTTCTATATATTGTTATTGTGAAAAAATTATCGTCAATAATAAAAATATAATTTTCTTAATAAAGTGATTTTAGAAGGTTTTGATGAAGTGCATACATTTTTTTAACCTGTTTGACCAACTCGACCTGTTTCCTTTCTATTAAATTTTTAGCTTTACCCCATTTGATTCTTTAAGAGATAAAACATTACGTGAAACGGCCCATTTGTACATAACTTGGGTGAAAATTATTGCCATTACCTAAAATTGATAATCTTGCTTCATTCAGCTGGGAGCATGCTAGTAAAGCCTGTGTTTCTGCTAATCCTTTCACATAAATATGGGGCTTTTCTTACTTGCTTTTTACATTTTTTTTACTCACGCTATTTCTTTATCTGTTTATATTTATGCTTTATATGTAATATCCATTGAGAAAAAGGGTGTCTATAGTCTCTATGTATTTTTTAAGAGGAATTACAGTTTGGAAAATACTTTTTTGCTTGTTATTGAAATGAGAACTTATTTTACAATTTTGCCCTTCTGTGGCATTGAATGCTTTAGAAGCTAAATAAATTACTTGTTACATGCAGTGGAGCTGGTTAAATATGGAATAACTGATGGTACATCAGGTAAGCCTTTTGTATTGAGTCTTAATGTAAAGTGACTAGCAGTATATCCTTATTTTGATTATTCCTTTGTTTTACAACTTAAATCCAATCAATACTTCAATTGTCATATTGATTTAAAAATGTCCTTTAATATTAAGCAGAAGTGGATTTGCAGCACTCTGCCATTTGGATGGCTGGTGTGTACTTGATGATCTTAATGCAGTTTCTTGAGAATAAAGTAGCCATTGAACTCACTCGTTCAGAATTTGTTGAAGCCCAGGAGGTTTGTTTTGGAACACATTATGTCTATATGTGTGTGTTTGTGTGTAGAGAGCGAAAAATTTGGAACTGGAGCATGATGATGGATTGGTTAATTATTGAATAAATACCAATTCCATATTGGGTTCAGTTTTACACATGAGACTGAAACAATATTATATTCCATGTTTACAGGCATTATTGGAGATGAAGAGTTGGTTTAACCGTTTCCCCACAATTTTACAAGCTTGTGAAAGCATCATTGAGATGCTAAGAGGGCAATATGCCCATTGTGTTGCTTGCTATAGTGAAGCTGCTTTTCATTTTGTTGAGGCAGCAAAGGTATCATTGTCGTTTTCTTGTTTAAGCAAATTATGTATCAGCCTCTTTCTTCTTTAAATTCGTGTGATTAATGATTATACCTGCAGCTGACTGAGAGCAAATCAGCACAAGCTATGTGTGAAATTTATGCAGCTGTTTCTTACATATGCATTGGTGATGCAGATTCCTATGCAAAGGTGAACATGGTGTTCTCTCATTGTTGGGTTCTTGTCTTCATGCCTTGACTTGTTTAATAACTTATTGTAAATGCAGGTTTTAGAGTTGATTGGACCAATTTATAGAACAATTGATTCTTTTGTTGGTGTACGGGAGAAAACTTCTGCTCTTTTAGCATATGGTTTTCTTTTAATGAGGCAGGAGAATCTACAAGAAGCACGGTAAATATCCCCATTCTTAGTATTTAGCTCTACTTAAAAGTCACACATTTATTTCTTTTGGCATTCTATATCTTGGGCCTTGAGGAGGTGGCAAAATTGGTGGGCCATGAGGGTTGGGCAATGGATGTTAATGGGTATATTGGTAAAGGTTAATACAGGTTGAGTTGGGTTGATTCACCCGATATTCTATTGTCTAAAATTTTTGAACTTATAAATAATTAGTGTGACAAATATGATAAAAAAAAATTTCTATTTAATAATCTAGCTTTTTGGATAATGTATCATGTATGCAATAAGAATATACGGTGGGTGAATTTTGACCAATTTGAACCATGTGAGCTGTTGCTTTTGAGCTATTTTTTCATTAAACATGTTTGACCTGTTAGAGATAAATGACCTGAGAGTGTAAAGGTGGTGATTTTGACACTAACCTACAAATGGGCTGATTTGGGTTATATTTGATCTCTTAACGGAGCAAACATGTTAAACTATAAGGATTGTAATAAGAAGATACATGTCTAATGGGTTAAAAGTCATGCAAAGTGTGTTTAAAAGCATAAAATCTATAAGATTACCATATTAGAAAGTTAGATTATTATTAAAATAGTATAGTTCCGGTAAGCATATTTTAAATCTTAATTGTTTTTAACTCTAATGCAGGGTTCGATTGGCAAGTGGGTTGCAAACAACACATATGACTCTAGGAAATCTTCAACTCGTGTCCCAATATCTAACTGTTCTTGGAAATCTGGCACTAGCTCTTCATGATACGGGTCAAGCCCGGGAGATCTTGAGGTCTTCCCTTACATTGGCAAAAAAGCTTTATGATATTCCAACTCAGATTTGGGTCCTATCAAACCTCACGGGTATGTTTTGCATTTTAGTGCCCCAACCGCTCTATTGCTATGCGATGTGGTTTTATAGGCAGAAACATGCGTGCTCGGGTAACAGGCTGGGTTTAAAGTTTAAACAGGCCATATTCTAGTACGTCTTAAATCAGGCAGGGCACACTTTTTGTCCATTCTAAAAAGCATTTATAAACAATTAGTTCATTAGTTATGGTTTTAGAAAAAATATCAGAAACTTTGATTAAGAATGCTTTAGGACGTTTGCTTGCATTGAAAGTAGAGATCCATTTGACCTGTTTCTCCTTTTTGGTAAATTATTTGATTTGGCTCGTTTGTGGCTTGAGATAAAACACAAGCCAAAACAAAACATTTACAAGTAAATGGGTCAAAATTACCACCTCTAGCTTGTTTGGCTTAATTTAAAATTCTAGCAAAAATGGAATTGATTAAAAAAAAGCCTAAAATTTTGCGATTAAGAGGTGAATATTTCCTACAAACTAGGGTTTTTAATGGCATCAAAACAATATGGATAAAAATGTAACCTTTAATTTAAGTCTATCATCTCGTGCCTGTTTAAAATTTATAATTAAATACAAGAATTTCTCAACATGATATTCCTATAGGATTACTATATCTAGCAACTACCTTTTGTTCCATCATCACTCCTTTTGTCCCAAAAAGGTTGCTTTAGGCCTCATAATAACTCCTTTTCGTGCAAATTCTAAGCTAAGTTGATCTGTTTGTCCATAGTAATCATTACCAAAGTATGTTTTTATCAACTATGGTTTGACACTCTGTTTTAGAGTATTCAATGGGTTAGGATATTGTAAACAATCTGTTCTTGGTTCAGCTGCAACTGAAACCGAATCCGTTTTTTTTCCTAGAACTTTTTAATTTTTCAAACTTGAAATGATAGCGTTTTATATTTGTATTCTTCAGAACACAAAGCCCCATGTTTGTAATCGGTTTACAGTCCTGTTTCCGACCTAACTAAATCAGATTGGTTTCGATTTGAACCCATTTCTATGTTCCCTTATTTTGGTTGAGTTTTTAGTTTTGTTTTATGTTTTGCAAGGTTTTGATACAGTGATATTATTTTTGGTAGTAGTATATATGTTGTTATTATCATCATCATCATCATTATCATCATCATCTATCATCATTGTTATTATTATTCTTTGCAGCATTGTATGAGCAAGTAGATGAAAAGGTGAATGAAACTGCGAATCGGGAATACGAGAAGAAAAAGACGGATGAACTGAAAAAAAGACTTTCAAAAGCACATGCATCCCCTCATCATCTTGAACTAGTAAGTTTCTTTGTTCAATAATTCTTATTATTTTTTCTCTTACATAAAACTCGCACTACACTTCCACACCAGACATAAATTGTGAATGGTTCGACTTGGGTTATGTTTCACCTCTTAACGGGTCAAATTGGTAAAATAAAATCCTTTAGCAAAAGGGATACAGGTAAAAAAAGGTAAAGCAAAGTTTTTTTTTCCAATCATGGCCACACCTTTTTTTGAACAACAATTCCTAGTTTTCTAGGATAAATAGCACCTTGCAGGATTTGAACCCCTAATCTAATCTTTTATCTTTTGGTTGCTGGGAACACCACTTAACTGTCAGGATGACCCCTTTAATACTTTGTAATATCATCAATGAACAGATTGCAAAGGAAAAATTTCAAGTTAAAAGACTGAATGAAAATGATATCAAGCGGGCAATCGCGGGGCCATCACTGAAAGTGGATCTCGACATTCCAGAATCTGTCGGGTTATCTTCACCTGCTGCAGCCAGACCTTCATCAAGACTCATGGATGTAGATATCGGCCGACGGGTGACCAGGCGAGGGTAGTCTGTATCACGTTAGTTATGTTGTAGAAGAAGCATGATAATCTTGTAATCCTGTCTTAACTAACTAATTAACTAGGGTTTAGAAATGTGTATATGATTTTAGGAAGCATGTGTAATCGGACAATTAATTAAGATAGATATAAAATTCAAGATTGATTCAGTCACGGGACTTATCTTGAAGTTTCACGTAGTTAGCCAATTTCTAACGCTCATGTTGTAAGAGCTTATTCGGTGTGCACAATAAGCTTTATATTTAAATATCGCGTTCAAGGGTATATTACCACGCTTTCCTCACTCTTCTCTCTTTCTAAGACTGGGAATGCTGTCACATTTAGTTGACAATCAACATATTGTTTTGTAAAAATTTCTTGAGTTAATTATATGGTGGCAGTATTGATATATAGACCGCACAATAAAAAATATTTATACAAAACAAACTTGATTCTCTAGATCGACTATCTTTATAGGTAGATTGTCGGATGTTAGAGGTTAGTTGAAATTGAATTCATGACTTTGAAGTTTGAACGTAGGCCAGTGGTATGTGGTTTTAGTCATTAGCGATGTAAATTTTTTAAATTATTATTCTCCTAAAGAAATTAGCTAATTTATTATTATTATTATAATTATTATTATTTTGTGTCAGTTCCGTTATTTTGTGTCACTTTTGCTCGTTGAGATGTTAGGGTAAGAGGTATGGTTTGTAGAAAAATGTTTTAGGCAAACATTTTAACTAATGAGGGGTGATGAGAGAAAAAAATTTAAACTTTAGGTTGAGTGTTTTATGAGGATATGGTTTGTAGAAAGTTTGAAGTACAAGATTGAATTATTCACAAACCATTAGAAGATCAATAAAATGATCAATTTCATATCTTCAGTTCTGTTCGAGGGCTACTATAGCCGGTGATTAGATTAAACCGACCAAAGCAACACCCATCATCAGAGTACCTAAATTAACCCGATCTTGGGAACTATCATCGTATTAAACTCATGAATCACGCTGTTAACTGAGGATATAGTAATGTAAGCTTCTTAGTCCTATTTATTGTATTGAATTTGGACATCTGGGTCATTCTTGTTCCCAATTACTGCGATCAAATTGTAAATCTTGGATTGGAAATTAAAGATGAGAACTTTGCTGTCATGAATTATAAAGGGCATTTGTTCTTGTAAAAATAACTGAAAAGGGGGCTGTTAAAGTGGGCAAATTAACAAGTAGAATGATCAAGAAGCTATATTAATAGGGATATTTTAACACGATGTCATGCATTATTTTTTTTTTTTTCGAAACCAAGGTAGACAAAAAATACTTGATTCTAAGGTATAAGAATTATCTCCTAAGGTAACTGGTCAAAACTAGGCCTGGCAAAATTAACCTAAACATTCCAATTTTGGGTCATTCTTGGTCTTTAAATTAGGAAGGTATATGTATTATTGAACTATGAATTGTTATCCTTATTCTAAATTAATGGAGTGTGGAGTTTAGTTTCTGCTGTTTTGCCATGATCATGCTGAACACTGCTATAAATTAATGCAAACATGTTGGCCAGATCACAGGGTTTCGGTTTTGGAGATAAATTTTGACTGATTTGTAAAAACTCCCGGTTTTGATCCATACTCATTTTTGTCAAAACATGTCCTGTGTCCATATGACAAACCAAAATGGCCTAATTTTAAAACGACCCGCTGACCTATTTTTAAGTCACATTTATTTCTAGCTTTCTGGATAAGAATATGAGGCATCTGCTCTTTATTTGTACAAACAAGGATATTTAGGGATGAGAGTGTGTTTTGGATGGCGACAATTTCTTTTGTTTGTGGCACTTGTTTTCTTTTTAACCCGTTTTCTCTCAGGTTATAATCTTTCTCTTTATTCATGTTTTTTTTTTCTTTTTCATATGCTCTTGCATATTTTCATAATGAAGAACATAATTGATTTGTTATCTCAGTTTTAGAGTTACATCAGGACTCAGCTGGTTCACACCAAAACAAAACCAAGAAATTTGACCATCTTGTCTTTGGACCCGCTGCTGGTGAAGGATTGCCAAATCGTTTACAATGCGAAGGTATATTGATGGAGTTTGTGATCTAGATTTGCAGAAATAGAAATTGAAAATGGGAATTAGAACTAGAATGATAGAATGATCCAAATGGATCTACAATGGATAGATCATCACCATAGGTGACCCAGAGCTATGCTCTTCTCAATGCTAAGCAAAGAGCCCAATACTTGACCTAATTTCTTCCCTGCCCTCTAATGAGTTATGGATACTTATTTATAGAAATAGAAATTACACATAACCCCCTAGACATATGACTCTTTAATATAACTAGGACATGATTCCTATCATTACTCCCCCCTTCAAAACAGTCTTGTCCTCAAGACTGAAATCAGGTAACGGATGCCAAATCCATGTGGAGATCCCCTCGAGTGCATCTTCCGGAGGCCGACACTGCCCATGAATCACCCATGACTGCCTAGAAGGAATGTGGAATGAACTAGCAAGGAACTCCACCACAAGATCGACCAGAGGAATGTAAGGGTCAGGTGGTTGCGGAGCACGCTCCAAATCAAACAACTGAGGAGGAATTGTAGCGAACCATCCGCCAAAAGCACCAAATCCAGCAGCCCTTTCCTTGCGAACAACCTGAATTGACTTGAGATTAGGCTGCAATACCGACTCTGAGACTGGCACCACTGTAGCAGTTTTGACCAACGGCAAGGGAGGATTATGAATCGGTGCTGCGGGAACAGTTTCTACACCTCGTAAGCCCAGGTCAGATTGAACCCGGTCCCCAAGTGCTTGCTGGTCCACCAGGTGACCCACCACGTGACTGGATGCATAACGTACTTTGGATCTGGAAACAATGCCGTCAAATCGAGCAAGCAGAGACGCTGCAGCAGACGGTGGGGCTCGAGATCCTGAATCAGGAATAGAAAACTCTGTTTTCATCCAATCAATGAGATTCCGCAAGTCGCCACGAGTCTCTTCCCATGACTTGAGCACGGATTGAATTCCAACAAGGTGAGATTCTAACCTCTGAATCCGGATTTCCTGAGTAGAGGAATGATCCATTCTAATTGAATCGGGAATTGGAATGAACTGGAACGAAGGGAAGCAGAAATCACAGAAGTGGAGACGGAAATTGAATCAATGATTGAGATCGGATCAGAAACGTGAATGGATGGTGAGACGAAATCGGAAATTGAAGCGAAACGGAATCTGGATCGGAATTAGAATGCCGATTAAACTGGATTACAGGAAGCGGACCAAAGCGTGAATATCTAGAACGGACTGAAATTGACGCAATGATAGCGCCCAGAATAGCGATCGGAAACTCTGGAGATGTAACTGAAATTGGAACGAAAATTGATGTAGAAATCTCAACCTGAGATTGAATCGGCAGGAGCAATCAATCAGAAATATGAGGCAACTGAAATTGATCGATGGATGAAAAAGTTGCTTGAAATTGAAACATTGATGAAGATCTGAACAGTGCAGCGATGGAGGTAAAGCAGAATTTGATGGCGAGAGCAGAGGGAAACGGCAGGTCGGACCAATGATGGAGTTTGTGATCTAGATTTGCAGAAATAGAAATTGAAAATGGGAATTAGAACTAGAATGATAGAATGATCCAAATGGATCTACAATGGATAGATCATCACCATAGGTGACCCAGAGCTATGCTCTTCTCAATGCTAAGCAAAGAGCCCAATACTTGACCTAATTTCTTCCCTGCCCTCTAATGAGTTATGGATACTTATTTATAGAAATAGAAATTACACATAACCCCCTAGACATATGACTCTTTAATATAACTAGGACATGATTCCTATCATATATCCTTTATCTGTCGTAAAGGGTATTTTAGTAGTTTTACAGAATCGCCTTATATTCCCAACTTTCTTCATTTGTTGCAATTTCATGGGACAGAGGTGGTGATTATGATTTACAAATAATGGGATTATGGATTAGAATGAATGATTGTACCTTAAGTAAATAATTAGTAATTAAACACATAGATTTTATCTTATTCATATGCATAAGTATTTATTCTTTTATTTCCTCTTCATTTGCTTTCACTGGGGTAGTATACAGTTCTGGTTTTGCAGGCAACAAGGCTCTTAACAAGACCCTCATATCAGCATCCTCCAATATTTCAAATGGTGGTGATGGTGTTACTTTTGTAATCGTTTTTACGGTTTATAACTCTAGTATCAGTGGCAGATCAAGTGAGTCATCGATGGTGGGGAAAGTATCATACAGCAAGGTTGACCGGTCAATGGCCGTCTTGAATACATTTATAAATTTCATACAGGTGAAATATGAAAAAATACTATATTAGGAAAGACAAGAAAAAAAAAGATTATTCCTTTAGTAGTATAGTTTCGTTTTCATTGTTAATACTTGTATAAAGTTCAAAAAGATTTACAAAAAGCCGCTTGTGGAGTTATGGGTCAACCAATATTAAAGTTTACGTATTTTGACCAGTTATACAGCCTGTCCATTTCGCCACCTCTAGTCTCCGACTCTCTGTATTCTCTTGCTCTACTCACTTGGTTTGTGAGAAATCTGTTATTGTATGTTGACGAGTATAACCGTAAACTTCCATATTTTGATGGCGCCTATACATCAAATATTAGTTTTGACTTGTATTTTGCAGTTGATGATGCCTCATAGCGACACAGTTATCCTCACTGATCCGTCATCCAGCCTTCCTTTGAAGAGAAACAGGGTGATGATATATCCCATTCGAGGTGAATATTCACGAGACAAGTTGATGCTTCAAAGAATCAGGTCTTACATTGTAAGAGCACAGTAATACATATTTTATAATCAAATGTGAGACGAATTTTTTTCAAAAACCAACATTTAGCAAATATGAAGACTTTCATGTGACGAATTATCTTCAATGTATTATAAACTGTTGCAGGCTTTTTTAGAGGAAAAACTTAAAGAGCAGGCAAGGAAACCAGGAAAAAGAATAAATAATATTATCTTCATCGACTCTGACATAGCAGTAGTTGGTGATGTGGGCCAAATATTTAGCAAATATGAAGACTTCCATGTGGCTCTCACATTCCGTAACAACAAGCAACAGCCTTTAAATTCAGGGTTCATTGCAGTCAGGGGCACCTCTGATGGGATTTTAAGGTATGTCACCATATAATATCTAAAGTTCACCTTTTTCCGTCTCATTAAAACCGCAATGTTTGAATTTGAACAATGATAACCTTTAATAGGAAGCTGTAGGATTTTTTTTAGGGGAAATGTAACATGAAGACATTCTAAAAATGGTATAATCTTTATCTGATAATCTTTATCGTTCATGTGATTCAGAGCAATGATTTTCTTGGAGGAAGTGTTGAAAGTTTATAGTTCAAGATACATGACAGCTTCGCGAATGCTTGGCGATCAACTTGCAATTGCTTCTGTCGTAAAATCACACGTTTCATTTGATGCAAAAACATTAAGTGCACACCAACCTTTTCTCGAAGAAATCAATGGTGCATCCGTGCTCTTTTTGCCTTGTGCGGTTTACAATTGGACCCCACCTGAAGGTGCTGGTCAATTTCATGGCATGCCCTTGGATGTCAAGGTAAACACTGCACCAAGATGAACCATAATATGTTTCTTCTATGAAGTTAACAAGTGATTGATTTTTATAAGCATCATGCTAGGCTTTATGATAATGAACTATTTTGAATTAAATGAACCCACTTGATAAGCATTGTTTTCCAGGTGGTTCATTTCAAGGGCTCGAGAAAACGTCTTATGCTCGAGTCTTGGAACTTCCTGCAGTCATCATCTTGTCGTGATTTATCAGATATGTTGTGCCTTGTGTTAAGCAGTGGTCGGACTAAGTATGATTTTTGAATTCTTCTAGAAAAACCCCACATTTTCATGGGTGGAAACAAAATATAGGAGTTGTTTTGTGCTATTTTAGTTTGATTTTGTTCTGTTTTTTTTTTTCTTTTCCAGATTTTTGTATTAGTTTTGATTTATGAAAGGTGTTATTGATTTTAGTGTGTTCCATGAGAGTTTAGATATAGCATGGATAAGTAAAATAAAATTTATGAAGTCATTTGATATCAGTTTTGTTTTTATATAATGTATCACCTCTTTTTTTAGAAAGGTTAAGAAGTCGCACAGTCTAATTGTGGTATGCCAAAGATTCTTTTAGAATTCTTACTATCGGCTATGTGTAGTGGTTTCGGGGTGAAGTGCGGGTTATGCTATTGTGTAGATGCCCTTAGAATTTGCTGCTCAATAAATGCATGGTCCAAGAAAAGGAATATCATTATAAGTATGTAACTAAAATCAATTAAAAAAGTTAGCGAATATGACAATTTTACTCGTGCATCCTTTAACCCTTAAAACATAAAATAACGAGACCAGATTTGGCTTTAATATGGCCCCACAAGGCCACAATATATACGCCGCCAAAAACAACACCAAAGTTCCTTGAAATAATCATACGTCTTACGCTCTTACTATGTTAGATTCGGAAATTTATACATAGAATGAATTCAACTCAATATTATAAACTAGTGGCATATCCCTTGCGTGTTGCAGTGGGATCATCGTGTTTTTATTTTAAGATTTATACGTTGTATTATGGAAGAATCTCAGGTTCACAAAAAGCTAATCGCAACTAACATACACTTTGAAACTTAAAAAATAAAAAAAAATAAAATCTACACAGACAAAAAAAACCTTGAAGACGTTTCTTATTTATTTTAAAAACTATCACAAAGATTCAAACCCGAGTTTAAGCAACACGATATCAAGCCTTGACTAGTTTTGGGTGTGCCACAACATGACAACATTATATCCTAAAAAATAGTGTTAATGAACAACAAATTTCGGGTGAAAAAATAGCAGTCCCAAGATTAGAACCTGAGTGCACCCAGGATCGTCTTCCATAAATCTCGTAAAAACAGGTCCTTTCCATTCCGTATGAGAGTACCCACCAATCTTCAATTTTGCCGACTATATCCTAATCTATCGTAATCTCCTTGTTTCAGTTGTAGGTCTCTCCTAGCTTTTCATCACAATATCACATCCCCAACAAATCTTGTTCAATTTCTCATATCTCTGCGGCCGGTATGTTTCATTCTTCCAAGTTATACACCATTTCTGTGCCAATTTTCTTCTTTCTTTTCTTTTCTGTTATGCACACCAAGTTTTTGATAAAACTCGCAAACATTTTTATGCACACCAAGTGTTTGATAAAACTCCCAAAACACCTAATGTGGTGAGAACACTTTTAGATTACCGGTAGCTTCTTAAAACGGAAATTGAGTTCCTTTAACAACTTAAAAGAAACCAGGGTGTGTCTAGTTTCTTGACTTATCCACTAATAATTTTTGTGTGGGTTTGATTTTCCTGAAATTCTGTTCATGTAATTTGCAAAACTAACTCCAAACGGTAAGGACTCATCCTTGATTCTAGTGATGACATATTAATCTTCTGTTCCATGGTTTTGATAGATTTCAAAGTTTTGGTCTTGGTATTTTGTATAAGTTCTGATCCTATTTGTATAGCAGATATGAGTTGCAGTTTGGTTTCTCCTGAGTTGGGAACTACTTCATTCTTATGTAAACAAAGATTTTTACCCCCGAAACTTGGCGTTTTGAGATATGATTCACAGCAGAACCTCGAGTTCTTTGATTCATTAAAGGTGCATCATGAGTTCTTTGATTGGCATTTTAAAACTTGAGTATTTGGCATGTTTACAACTATGATAACCCCTTAACAAACCATTTTGCATAATTTATGGAAATGTATCCAATCAAGCGAATGAAACTGATGATGAATTGGATTGTTTTCTTTACAGTTAAGTGGCAAGAAACCTAGACATCAATGGGCATTTGGAGTTTATCAATTCAAGGCACCATCCTTGGTTATTAAGTGCAATAATAATCCTCAAAATGTTGACTTGCCACGTTACTATTCCAAGAAAGAAAAGAAGCCTTTTCCTGTACCCATTTTGGATCTCCGACGTGCCGCCAGAGAGAGGATGAAGGGTAGAAAAGGTCAACCTAAAAGATCCGCCCCTCCTCCGAAAAACGGGCTACTGGTTCAAAGGATGATTCCTCTTGCATATGCCGTGTTGAATGCACGAACAACATTGATTAACAATCTCAAAAGGCTCTTGAAAGTTGTTCCTGTACAAGCCTGCAAGTAATTCACAGGCTCTACTACTACACATCTAAACCTTTGCAAAGTTCATTTGGGTCATAACTGATTGCCAATATAGTAATATGAACATTGAACACTTTGGTTCATGAGGTGAGGGGTTGTTTGGGATGCACACCAGTTTTGACCCATTTACTTGTGAATGGGTCGGTTCAGGTTTGTTTATCTGAAACGAGTAAGAGTTTTTTATTTTAAAGGGAGTTGTTTCACAAAGTGTATTGCTAGTTGATAAGACCTCGTAAGTAAATAAATTTTAAAAAAATAGAATGATTATTATTTAGATATTGTAATTATATAGTCATATGTGAGACTAATTAATTATTAACAGTTATTGGACGAAAGGTGCTTTGTCGCACTTTCACGTTTTGACACCAAAAAAAAAGTGACCCATTACCCAACCTGCCTATTTTTCCACCCCTAATTGGTCAAATGGAAACTTCAAAATGTGGTAAACTGAACAGGTTAAACATGTTGAAAGTGTCCTGAAATGTGATTAAATGCTTACAACCTCTTAGTATTGCTTTATTAAAAACTTCAGTAGTATTTTGGTTATATACTCTCTTAGTATTGCTTTATTAAAAACTTCAGTAGTATTTTGGTTATATACTTCCTTATTCATCTTTAGCATTGCTATAAGTGAGATCTTATTGGGTATATTTGTTTGTTGCTCATGTTTTGCACCCAACCCAACCCGACCTGCTCTGATGCAGATTAAAATTTACCCATTTTGATCCATTAACGAAACCACTCATTATGCATCATCTACTCTACATCCATGATGCTTCGCTTTCTGGGTCTTATTATTATTATTTTTTTTTGTGATATAGCTGCATTTCTATTTAAAAATCCATTTTTTTCAGAGAAGATGCATGGTGAAGAAACTTATACGTTTTGACTTCTTTTTCTTATGACAGGTATTGTAATGAAATTCATGTCGGGCCTGTGGGCCATCCCTTTAGATCATGTCAAGGTCCAAATTCTTCAATTCGGAAGGGAAAACACGAGTGGGTAGATGCGGTTGTAGAGGATATAATAGTACAAATCGAAGCCTATCATCTATATGACCGTCTGGGAAAACGTATCCCACATGAAGAAAGATTTTCAGTCCCTCGAATCCCAGCACTAACCGAGCTATGCATTCAAGCAGGAGTCGATCTACCCGAATTGCCCTACAAAAAGAAGAAGAAAACCCATAATCCGAATCAATAAAAGCGAATTCGTTGATGCTGATGAAAGTGAATTACCAGATCTACCCCCACAAGATCCAAAACCTGTTTTACTGACTGAAATACCAGATTCTGAGATAATTCCTCCATCTTGTGAAAAAGAAATAGTTTTACTTGCAGAGGAAACACTCCAAGTATGGGAGAAAATGAGGGGAGGAGCAAATAGATTAATGAAGATGTACCCTGTGAGAGTTTGTGGGTACTGCCCGGAGATCCACGTGGGCCCCACGGGTCATAAAGCACAAAACTGTGGGGCCTTCAAGCATCAGCAGCGGAATGGGCAGCATGGGTGGCAGTCGGCGGTTCTTGATGATTTGATACCGCCAAGGTATGTGTGGCATGTTCCTAATCTGGAGGAGCCTATGCTGCAGAAGGAGCTGAGGAATTTTTATGGTCAGGCGCCTGCGGTGGTGGAGATCTGTGTGCAGGGTGGTGCCGCTGTGCCGGAACAGTATAAGCCCACAATGAGGTTAGATGTTGGAATTCCTAGTAGTGTTACAGAAGCAGAAATGGTGGTCTGAGATTATCAATCTCTACTACTGTTGGTATACTTTGTAAGTTGTCATTAGAATTCTTATTTGCATGTTAGTATTCTTCCATATATTATATCCTAATGGGATGGCAATTCCATTTCTCCTGTTCTTTTTATTACATTACCATGGTCCATGGGGTCAAAATTGGATAAAACCAGGATAACTTTTTAATTTTTGTTTTTACACAACTTGTCTGCATCCCCTTAGCCTTTAAGGAATGGACATCTTAAACAACATCAAGATACCATAAGACTAGAAGCCTTTTTAAATAACATTTTAATTTTTTTTTTTCAATATGAAAATAGTGGATAATCACCCCAATGGGCAAGGGAGACGGGTAACAAGCTACGCCCCCAAGTCTTTCTGGATAGCGAAACTAAGCCTCGTGAAAACATCTCTAGCACCAGAGGTCACCACATTACCATGCATGACCCGTTGAACTCTACTCAAGGTTTCCAGAGCCTCAGAGGCGATGAACCCAAAAGTGTCAAAGGCAAAAGGAACAAACACGTGTTGATTTTTAATGCACGTTTTCTAATGCTTGTTCACTTTCCCCATCGCAGCCTTAGAAGCCGCCTGCCCCACTTTGAACTCCCTGGTCCCCTGGCCCATAAGAGGTGAGACCCCAGTAAGATCCAGACATGCATGCTTCCCCCCTATCCACCCAAAGACCAAGATGTCTACCAGGAAGTTGACCGGAGCTTGTTACTATTACTCTCTATAAACAAGAGGGTAAGCAACAGTTGTTTTAATATATAATTTTTTAAATGAAAGCTCCATTCTATATATACAATAGTGTGATTGTTTGTACACCAAGTCACCAATGCACCCTATCTTCTTAACATAGACACGGGTTCAAGCCTATTGCTTCACGACTTTTAAATTCTTTTACTTCTTTAAGGCGGGCCGTATCTTGGTTCATTTATTTACTATATATTTTCTACCGACTCTGTTTTTATTTGTATTGGCATTTGCACCTTAGTTTGAATTTTCAGCTATGTTTTCTTCTTGGAAATCAGTCGGTCCCTGGCGCGAAGCAAGGGTGTCAACATAATGACTCAATTTCACATTATTAACCCAATTGTGCATGTTCATGCATTAAAAAAAGTTGAATGGTCTAGCGCAATATCATTTAGTGTTTTTGCTAGTTTTTTTTTTTTAAATCGCTTCGCCTCAACGCAAAGTCAGAGTGTTGACACGACGACTCTGTATTGCATAATTAGTCATGTACCACAGGTTTATGCGTTAAAACGAAAGAACGGTATGCCGCAACACGCAGGACAAAACTGCTGTAGTAGTTGTGTAGGCCACTACCTCTTCAAGTGAGTTTTATTTTTCTTTTCTATTTTCATTAAGAGATGAAAAACAAATTTTCTACTCGGGATAAAGTCTAGATCAGATGGCATCTTGACAACGATAAATGAGCCAAAATAATAAGAGAAAAAAGTAGCTAGAAATCGTGCTTGGAGTGGGGCTTTATAGGGTAGGTGAACCCTCCATGTTAGGCATGTTGCAGGTTTGACCGGTAACCAGGATCAGAGAGTAACAGTGCCCATTTGGAGTAAACGCATTAACTGTTGTGTCAAGCCGGCAGTGAGAGTGCCCACCTATTGTGTATGAGATTTGATCTGTAGTGTCCATTCCAGAAGCATGTTTAGTCCAGCCACCTTAAACAAGTTAGAAGGTCCGCCGTCTGGGTACGCCTTTTAATGAGGTGATACACATGCTAGCAACTAAGGAGTTAGTTGATCTATCAACTCAAAAGCTTATTAGACTACACGAAAAATATATGGAAATTGCATCAAAGATGCCTTTAAATATAATTCAGAACACTAAACTAGCTAGTTGGTTATCTTCGGCTCAAAGAAGATCATCTTCTTGGACGAATGGTGTAAATTTAGTCTTTCTAGTTTGATGTTGTAATCGGTGTTTTATTTGATCTTTTTTTGTGTAAACTCTCCCTATCATCTCGGTAGTTTTATTAATAATATTCTATTGGCCGTTAAAAAAAACAAATAATATGATTTTTGATGTATTTACAGCTAATTAGAGGGTAAATACTTTGAATGTATTAAATAGGTTTATTATGAAACCATAAATACGACAGTTACTTTCCAATAAATACGACTGTTACAAAAATATCAATTATTTATATTCGTTTTTCAAGTTTCTTTCTATATTCATAGCTACAGTTTCTCCTAAATAAACATATCAATAAAGTTTTGAAACTATGAGCATCAATGGCGGATGGCTTCCATTAAACCCACACCTCTTCATCAGTAAGCTGCAATTCTTCCATTTACATTGCGTTCATGTTTCTTTTCTCTTGATTTATTTTACTAAATATTAATGATTTAATTGTTTCCCATCTTAATTGCCCACTTGTTTAGTTTGTTATTTGGCATTTGCAAAATTACTTGGAAAGAGTGTTTCAAGATTATTATTATTTAGGGTGTTTTTATTCTCGCACTATTATCATCTTTCTAATCTTATACCGTTTTGCTTCATCATTTCAAGGTTGTACTGAATGGTCGTTTAAACTTTATAAACTTTAAAAAAGAGAATATTGTTAAAGAGGTAAAATAAAAAACAATTATCCACAACTCCACAATATTTTAAAATTTAATAAAGGTCAGAGTTACATTTTGACAAAGGCCATAGCCGATTCGGTATAACTACTGACTGGCCGTCTAAATTAGTATGATATTAGAAAAGATGATGATGCGAGACTCTTTTTATTTGAATCTTTATATTTTTTTAGAAGTTAATATTATTTAAAATATCTTTTCACACATATATATTGTGGATTAATACACAATAATATGTGATAAAAAGATGTCTGAGAGAGCTTTCTTCAGTCCACTCATATACAGGTAGAGAGTATAGATTTGCTCTCGGCTCATTCATTCAAACACAATTGAAACATCATCAGCTGAACAATTGTGGCTGTATTAATGATTCGAGAGATGATCTAGTCTTTTTCTGGTTTTGATTGGACTGAAGGGAGCTCCCTCGCTCACAACTTGATATAAATGTGAACATCTATTACATAAAGAACATCTTTTCAAGATGTCTACATTTTATGGTTACACTATAAAAACATTATAAAAACATGTTGTCTTGTATAAATATAGATGCATATTTATCATGTTTCATTTCTTGTTACCACTTTAGTCACCTCTTCAATTAGGGCTCAACCAATTTGAGGGTCGGACCGAACTAAAATTGGGCATGTTGGCTTTCACCAAAAATCACATGGCAATCTTCATTTTTTATTCGAGTTGGGACTGTTAATATAATAATCTTGAATGTTTATAACGAGATGTTTACCACCCCCGCGCGTTGCTGCGGGGTTGAATTTGTATACTAAACGAAAGTCAAAAAGTTAAGTGGTATAAAACGTAAAAGTTTAAAAGTCTCGTGGTGAAAGTATAAAACTATAGAAGTATACTATAAGCGAAAGTAGAAAAGTTAAAAGTTTCGTGGCAAAATTAGAAGACAAAAAAACTTAAAACAAAAAAAAACTTTAAAAGTTAGAGGGTTAGAAAGTTAAGGAGTATAAAACGTAAAAGTCTAAAAGTCTCGTTGTGAAAGTATAAAACTATAAAAATATACTAAGTTAAGGGGTATAACATGTAAAAGTCTAAAAGTCTCGTGGTGAAAATATAAAACTATAAAAATATACTAAAAACGAAAGTAGAAAAGTTAAAAGTTTCGTGGTTAAAGTAGAAGACAACAAAACTTTAAAAAAAAAAAAAACTTTAAAAGTTAGAGGGTTAAAAAGTTAAGGGGTATAAAACGTAAAAATTTAAAAGTCTTGTAGTGAAAGTATAAAACTATAAAAATATACTAAGTTAAGGGGTATAACACGTAAAAGTCTAAAAGTCTCGTGGTGAAAGTATAAAACTATAAAAGTATACTAAAAACGAAAGTATAAAAGTTCAAAGTTTCGTGGCCAAAGTAGAAGACAACAAAACTTAAAACAAAAAAAAAACTTTAAAAGTTAGAGGGTTAAAAAGTTAAGGGGTATAAAACGTAAAAGTCTAAAAGTCTTGTAGTGAAAGTATAAAACTATAAAAATATACTAAAAACGAAAGTAAAAAAGTTAAAAGTTTCGTGGACAAAGTAGAAGACAACAAAACTTAAAACAAGAAAAAACTTTAAAAGTTAAAGGATACAAAACGTAAGAGTATGAAACATATGTGACTAAATTATAAAAACCAAAAGTTTACTATTTCGTTAAAAAAAAGTGTTTAAAAGTTTAAGAGGTGGAAGCTGCCAAAACCTTAAAAAAAAAATTAATAAGTTATTGTGTCGTTAAGGTATATAACTATA
>JBCNJP010000014.1:25890808-26094765 GCA_039602395.1 Deinandra increscens subsp. villosa | reverse complement strand
ATACTAATAACATGTGAAATTGTTCAGTTACTTAAAGTAGTGGCCAAATTCAAATGTTGAGCTAGGTCAATTGTTTAATGAAATGTCAAAGCTGTCAGGGAGCTTATGACAGTTTATTTGACGTGTTACAGAAATAAAGGACTGCATTTGTAAAATTTGGTTTCCATGGTAGTTCTATCCCAGCTGTTAACCTACCCCATGCTACATCGCTGAACATGTAGTGTTTAATTAATGTCCTGAATATATGATAACTTTTTGTGAATCATAATTAAGTACCACCTCCATTAAAAATGATCATTTGGATGATAGGTATGTTCTCACAATTTTTTCATAACCTGCAGATAGAAGAGGTCAGATTACGACTCAATGTTGATGTTACTGTCACTCCTGATTCTCCTCCTGCACCTGCACCAATTGAATCTTTTACAGACATGGTAAATACATTTGTACTTGATATACTTTTTCTGATACATGCAGTTCGTGAATATTTGACACCTACTTCTATTCAGTGTCTGGACTCAAGCATCATGAAGGATATTGCCATTCATGAATACACGACACCTACCTCTATTCAGGCACAGGCAATGCCTGTTGCCTTAAATGGTAGGGATCTTTTAGGCTGTGCAGAAACAGGCAGTGGCAAAACTGCTGCTTTCACAATACCCATGATACAGGTACTAAAACACTATAACTTTTTATGTTTCTCTGTGAGCTACCATTTATATGCTAAATCATTATTTTTATGTTCTTAACTTCTTATGTTTTTCATATTTGCAGCACTGCATAGCTCAGCCTTCTGTTAGACGCGGAGATGGTCCTTTGGCACTAGTTCTGGCTCCCACCAGAGAGCTTGCACAACAGATAGAGAAAGAGGTAAGGTAGCTCATGTTCGATCTAGTAAAGCAGATGATATGCAGTTCTCCTTAGTTCTAAAACAACCAACATGCAATGTACATTTTTACACTTAAACTGATTACTCCCCCAATGATCTTTCTTAATTACTGCTGATATGGTACACCATGTTTGATCTTACAATACATTTATTTTTCATACATGTTGGTTATTATTTACATATTGAAGAGCTCTTGAGTAATCAATATAACATTTTGTACTCTTATAAAAGCCTTGATGACTTTTGTTGGGTGCCACTAACATTATGCCATTACAAACTCTTGATAAATGGTACATGCTGGGAGCATGCTCATTTCTTGAATATCAAAACTCCTAGATCAAAAGGTTGGATATTGTCTCGGTGTACAAGTAATTTAAGTTCCTTTCTGTCATATCTATCAGTTTTGGCTATGGTGGGTTCCTGACACACTAAACACCTACTTTCATATTAACTACACAATTACAATATCTACTTCATAATGAATGTGCTTGATGTGTCTCTTTGTTTGTATATGTAGAGCCAACCATTACTATTAAACTAATATTGGATGTTTCTATTTCATTATATTATATTGTATGCATATCCAATATATGAGGTTTACATGTTTCATGGGATCATTACAGGTGAAGGCTTTCAGCCAATCATTGGAGTCTTTCAGAACTGCAATCGTTGTGGGTGGAACAAACATTTCTGACCAGGTAACAGATATTGAATTGGTGTTTTATCAAGACGGAATTTCCATGTTGTGCAGTTGGCAATTTTTTTTTTTCATTTTATAATGCTTTAAAAATACTATCTACTGGGTTTTATAGCTATTGGACAAATTTATATTTTGATGTGGAAACCTAACAGAGGTCCGAGCTACGGGCAGGAGTGGAAGTTGTGGTTGCTACTCCTGGAAGATTTATTGATCATCTACAACAAGGAAACACATCTCTCACACGGATTTCATATGTTGTTCTGGATGAAGCCGATAGAATGCTTGATATGGGTTTTGAACCTCAAATAAGAGAGGTAATTTTGTGTTTTGATGTCAATGACAAATTCCTCCAGTTATATGCTCCTACCTTTTTGTCTTCTTTTTTATTTATTGTCTTTTAAAATAGTGGCCAAGGATCTTACTTTTGTGTCCTGATGTATTTTCAACAAGTGAGCATACTCTTTATCTGTTGCAGTAAACTTAAGTGAAGGAGAAAATTTGCTGTTACATTATTAAATTTGAACGTTGGTGGTGTATTCTTATGCTGGTGCTTTTAAGCCTGTTTATAGTTATTAATGATTCTGCTTATCATAGGGACATGCTTTGGCCGTTAAAATTTAGTGATTTTGTCTAAAGAAAATGTGACACTGGGCTTATGTTTATATATGCACTATAGTGAATTTTGTTCTTTTGGACGTATAAGGTACAATCAAAATGATTTAGAACTTATATCTAGCTTTACAAATATACAAACACTTGTACACATATATATAACTCTTGGTACCACTTTCGATAAGTAGCTAGAACAGTGTACTTACTTATGTCGGTCTTCACATTCTGGTAATTTAATCAGCTATTGTTTTTATTCTACTTTTAGGTGATGCATAATCTTCCAGAAAAGCATCAAACACTGCTGTTTAGTGCAACTATGCCAGTGGAGATTGAAGCTCTAGCACAGGTTTATCTGATTTCATATTCTTTTGCTGTCATTTCAAATTTATCATTTTATCTTATCAATCAAGATAAGAATGGATTTTGATACCAACATAAATCATATCACAATGAAATTAAATATTGCTACTTTTTGGGAACTTGAATTTATCTTATACCTCAGGTAGTACCTGACAACTACATTTGAGTTAAAAAACACCCTATTATTGTGCAATGAATATAAACTTTCAATTTATCATGGAAACTTCAGGAATATTTAACAAATCCAGTACAAGTGAAGGTTGGAAAGGTGAGTAGCCCAACAGAAAATGTGTCCCAAAACTTGGAGAAAATTACGGAAAATGAGAAGGTACGTTAAGTTTTACTTTAGCTACCATATATAAAATTCAGCAACTCATTATTTTAATTTAGATCTTGGTCAGTATATATTTGAAGAGTACCATCAATGAAAATCTGTAGAGCAGGCAAAAAGGGTACTTACAATTTCATGCAAGATTTACTAGTAAATTGACTGATGCTCTTTTATTTGAAGAGAAATAACCCCGCGTAGAAAGACTTGGACGTAAAAGTGATATTGTCTATAATTAGAGAACTACAAATGCTACGAGTTCCTTTTTTTTTTCTTTATTTCTTTTCGGTTGGAATAGGGGTGAGAGATTCCTATTTACTTCTATAGCTTCAAGAAAACTCAAATAAGCATCAAACTACATCAGGGATATGGGAAAATTTGTTGCTTGTTTCTAGAAATTTGTAAAATTTCACTATTGTTTTGACTAAGTGAACAGTTTATTTTCTATCATCTCTATGTTATGTGCAGACTGTATGAGAAAAAGTGACAACTTGTAGGTTGGTTTAAGCCTGAAATATGTACTTTCTTAATGTCTTTTAGTATTTAGTACCAGGGAGCATTTTGATATGTTTGGCATACCAATCTGAGAATTTAGACGCCTTGTTTTTGTTCATTCCTTCTTTCTATTTACTCTTAACTAAAATTGTATTACCTGAATTACAGTCATCAGTTTCTTGTGTTTATTTCTGTAGAGACGATCCTTCTAATATTGGTTTAGTGCATGCTATTTTCTTTAGGCAGGTTTGTTTAAAAAATTTCCAACTTTTATGACTCTTACAACTTTCAGCCACAATATTATTCAACCAGCTATATTTGTATGTGATTTAAGTTTTTTTATTTGACCAATTTTAGAACATGGTTCTGATTACATGCTTGTAGCTATCATAGCCCTACAAGATTGTCACATGTTCTAGTTACTGTTCTATACCAGATGTCTGCTGGCCTTCATGATAATTGAGTTTTGTAGTATGTTAATTTTCTGATAATCTCAATATGTTGCAGATTGATCAACTACTATCCTTGCTTGTTGAGGAAGCTGCACTAGCTGAAAAATTAGGCCACCAATTTCCTTTAACAATTGTATTTGTGGAACGAAAGGTATCTGTTTGTCAGTCTTTTGTAATTTCTTTATTATCTTAATTTTCAATTCAGCCTTAATAGGAACAATAAATTTCTATTGATAATCTTTTATTTAGCATTTTTTCCATGATCACTGAGAATCATTAGCCATGGTGAACACATTTCCATTTCTTAAATTAAAATGGAAGTCTGCAATTCAACACTTTACCATTTAATTCTATATTTTGCATGCAGACAAGGTGTGATGAAGTTGCTGAAGCTTTGGTAGCACAGGGTTTAAATGCTGTAGCTCTTCATGGAGGCCGAACTCAGAGTGAAAGAGAAGGTGCTCTGCGTGATTTTAGACATGGCCCCACTAATATATTGGTATGTTGGTAAGCTTGAAATATCTAGTTAAAATATTTGGCACAAAAAGATCATTTTTTCCTTATCTTCCACTTTGATTTTCAGGTTGCCACTGATGTTGCCTCTCGGGGCCTAGATGTTACAGGAGTTGCTCATGTAGTTAACCTGGACCTTCCAAAGGTATTTCTTACTAATATAGATGTGATCTTTTGTAAATTTCAGTAAATGTTTCTGGGGTTCGGAGCTTAACAATCAGATAACTGGTTGTTTGAGTATCTGATAAATTGCAACTATTTTTTAGATCAGCACATAAAATGACCAAAATTGATAATTTTGTGAAAAGTTTCTTGAATCAGTTAATTTCACTGGAACTGATTACTGACTCCTGAATTATCAGATAGTCTGTTTATCCAAACATTGGAAATTGATTACTGTTACTTAAAGTCATTATAATTAAATATTTAGTTTCACAACACAAATCCAATCACCCCTTAAATGCTCAGGTTATGGAGCACTATTCCATTTACAAGATCAGTAATAGTTTTAGAAGTGATCTTTTTTATTTTGCATCTGTTTTTATTGACTCAAATCTCAGACAATGGAGGACTATGTGCACCGAATTGGAAGGACTGGTCGTGCTGGATCAACAGGCCGAGCAACTTCATTTTATACGGATCGTGATATGGTTTGTTTTTAATTAACTTTTTCCTATTACTTTTTACTCCCTCAAATCCATAATAGTTTCAAAACATTTGACCAAACAGAAACATATAAAACAAATATATATCTACTAACCAAACAAAATGTGGAATTTTGTTGAATCATATTGGTATCATTAATAAATTGGTGGCAATTTTGACCTGTTTACTTACAGATGAGTTGATTTGCCAAAACGTAAAATTATTATTGTTAACTGAGAGGGTAACGAGTCAAAACAGTTTGGAACTTGTCCAAAGTTTATTTATTTCGCATTCAACCTCTCATAACAAACACATTCATCACTTATAAAGAGTTTTAAGAAACAGACAAAATTTTCTAATCATGTTCTTGATAGTGATTTTTTCTCATTGCTTGACAATTCAAATTTCCAGTTCCTTGTATCACAAATAAGGAAAGCAATAGCAGATGTTCAGTCTGGGAACACGGTAGCTTTCGCCACTGGCAAGGTACACTTTCTATTTGATTAGTCATTCTAGACCTTTGCATTTAATAAAGTTGACACTTTTGGCTAAACGAGTCAATTTTGTCCATTTTCTGCTAATCCGTTGAATTGGTAAATTGATATTTTCCTTTTATCTAAAATGGAAACAAACTGAAGGTTCTTCAATTCATAGGCTTCAATCTCAATCTTGAAGTAGCCATTATGATGATAATATAGTTTCTATAATATTTCTGATTGATACCACCAGATGGTGAGCAAAAATTCCAAAGAAGACAAATTAACACATCAATCTTTTTATAAAATTCAAAATTCTGCAAGAAAATTTGTTTATTGACGGTTGGGCCCCCTCCTTTAGCCGCCTCTAGTATTGTATAACTTTATACATACGTTAGCAAACTCTTTGTTTTGTTCTGGTAAAACTAGTTAATATTTTGGAAGTATAAATCTTCTACCTTCAAAAGTTCTTCAATTCTCTGAGTGACATATTATGGTTGGTTGAAACTAGAGGTGGCAAAATGTGCGGGCCAGCTGGATAATGGGTCAAGAAGGGTAACATTTTTTCCACGGGTCGGATTTAGTGGAACACTTTTTTGTCCAAAATCTAATACTTAAATAGTTTATAAAATATGATTACATAGACTATTATATAAAGGCAAATGCCAGAAAAATCATCTATAAAGTGTAAGGACTTAATCATGGAAAAGGACGTGTTCCTCAATATAATTTTAGTGTAAGGACTTAATCATGCAAAATGACTTGTTATTAAAAGGGATTTATTTATCAAAAATAAAGTATTTTGAATCTTTCTAACACTTATCCTTACTTTAACAGAGACGTTTAGCTAGTTTTTTTTTTCTAGCCTATTTTTTTTAACAAGTTTGACCCGTTTAGAAATAAAACAAAAGCAATCATAATATGTAGGTTGCTAGAAGGAAGGAGAGGGAAGCAGCTGCTGCACAGAAAGAAGCAAGGATTGCACAATCAAAACTTCCACCAACATCTATAAATGTGGAAGACAAGTACAAGTACATGATTGCTCCTGCCAATGCCATGATAAAAAAAGAGGGTTCTGCTGATGATGCTTGGGAGGATTAAAATGGTCAAAAAGTACGAATCTCAATCCCGACACCGTTTTTAACACGAGAAGAAAAGAAAAGAAAAGAAAAGAAAAAAGTCTTTTTTGTCTTGTCATTCAAATATGATAAAAATAAGCTTCAGAGGTTGGTATATCATAGCCGTAGGTTGTGTATAATTCGTGTTTTAAACTTGTTTTCTAGGATATATGGTACGGTTGGCCGAAAGCTTCTTTGAAAAATACAAAACCCATCTTTCAGTCTTCTGCCTTTGTTATAGGTTATTTGTTGATGATTTGTGGGTTTTTTAACTTGAGTTCTACCCATCTCAAATTGGGTTGTGATTGGTGCGGCGATCTTTCCCTTCTCAAGTTTGGTTGTTTCGCTCTGTTAACGGGTAATTTTACATGAATATTTCAGCCTTTAATAACGATTCCATTGCCGGGAAACAAAAAGGAGGAGATGATTTAGAGTACTCCGATTCCATTGCCGGGAAACAAAAAGGAGGAGATGATTTAGAGTACTCCGAGTTCTCATCTAAACTAAGGTGAAGGTCACCCACCATCACCTAATCAAATTGATGCTTTTGCTGCTTGATTAGCGGCCATTGCAGTTCATTTAGAATCGTTGTTATTCTGAAGGATAATGTGGCGTCACTCAAGAACTTGAGCATGTCTTAGGTGTTGAGAAACATGCAGAAGAAAATCAAAGGAAAATAGACCAACAAAGGAAGACTAGAGCATGTCTTGGGTGTTGACTAGTTAGCAAAATGGCCCTAGTCAAAATCTAAGAATCATCAAGTTTTGGGTGTTTAATCTAATCGGTTGTGAACATATTTCCCATGATAAAAGGTCAAACCGGCTAGTTTTTTCAAACTATCAAAACCCGGTTTCCGAAAGAAGAATCGGGTTGGTCAAACCTATTTAGGCCGGTTTGGTTCGTGTATTAAAAATGGAAGACCTTTGGATCAAGTTGAAACAAACCAATTTGGGTCAGTTTATGCGTGTCATTAGTTCAATATCCGGCTCTTACCATTGATTGTATTATTATTACATGTACAGTTTACTATTGTGTAGTTTGATATATTTGTATTTTTAAAACTTATTTTTCTAATCTAGTTTTCCTTAAAAAGTAACTATATACGAACGCACATCACTGCATTACATTTTCGAATATTACACAAAGTCGTAAGTGTGCTAGAAAGAAACTCATGCCTCCTTTAAACGTACAGAAATTATGCCCGTTTAGGACGACATGGTAAGTAGAGACAAGCATTCACAAATACATGTTAAAACTTTGAAATGCATTAAACCTTGGTTTAAAGACTAAACATTAACAGACCACCATAAATCAACATTCAAGCCTTTACTCACACACCGTGAATCAAATCGAAAAAACCAGCGAAAGCAAAAACATAAACAAAATATCACCTGACGGTTAGCTTGCAGCGACCCATTAAAACGTCGTTTAGTCCATTCGGTTACATTCTCGTGTCTCACCTAAGATGCCATAACCGCGTGTCGTTTGTTATGACCCACGAAGGCTTGTCTCATCATTTGGTATCCATCTCTATAATGCTCGAGTGAAAAACATAACTGTCGTATCACTTCTCGTTTCTCCTCGGCTTGTTCTTTAATCACCTCGCGTTGCCTTGAGATTTCGTTTTCCAGTTCTTCACTTCTACAAGTCAAATCGTCTATTGATTTGTTTGACTTTTCAACCCGGTCAACCAACTCGATGTGTTCGAAATGTAACTGGTCCAAATGCTTGCCCAGCCTCTCAATTTGGCCATCTTTTATAGTTAACCCGTGGTCAAGCTCATCGACTTTGGCCATGAGTTCGGTCTTTTCAACCTTCAGCTTCTCGATTTCACCTTCGAGTTCAATCTTTACGATCTTCATTCTTCTTAGTTCCTCATCTGAAATTTGACAGCGTAAATCCCATTCTTTTATCGTGTCGTCTAACAGCACGCGTTCTTTCGAAAGCTTTGTGACTTGTTCTTGAAGCTGCATATTCTCTTCTGATAATGTTTTGTTTGCGTTTGATAATGTTTCTCTCATGGCCCGGATTTCACGTTCACGGTCGGATAAATTTGTTTTGTACCTCGTGATCCGATCTTGAAGCTTCAAAACTTCTCGTTTTTCTTTCTCGAGTTTCGATTTCCAGCTCGAGATTTCCTTCTGGGCAGACTTGAGTTTTTCTTGTAGATTATTATTCGAGGGACCGTTGTTCTCGAGCTCATGTCTTAATCTTTTCACTTCTTCCTCTGAATCATTAAGCTTTTCTGTCATTATTCTCAGATCAACCTCGAGTGTCGGGTTTCTATCCTCTTTAACATCATCAGATTGAGGTGTTACTGATTCATACTTCGGGAGCTCGGTTTTCAATTTTTCGTTTTCAGCTTGTAGACCTTCTTCCGTATTATTGATCATGTTCCTTTCTTCTTGCTGCATCTGAAGCTTCTTAAGCTCACTTTCCAATTCAGAGATTCTCTTACGCAACCCTTTATGATCACTGTTTGTCGATGCGCTTGAGTAGTTATTAACAGACGAATCATCCGATTCCGACTCTGAATCCAATGTAGACGTTTCGTCTCCCTCTTTGGTTCCCAAATCTGAACTACTCCCACCACTTTTGAGAAAGAAATCAAATCCCACAGCTCGCGTCCCAGTCCCAGTCCCAGTCCTGGCCCGCGGGTTAGAAGATGGGGGTGGTTGATCAGACCCGACATCTGATACTCCCGAGCCTTGAGATTGGAGATCTGAGGGGATGTTTTTTCTTAACTCACCCGTGACATTATCGTATCGCTCAGCTAAGGAGCGGTACATTCTGTAAAACTCTTCAACGTGTGAAATGAGTTGGGGTCTTTTTTGGTAATACATTTCGGCTTTTTTGGCGAATGAATCTCCGTCTTCTTCGATTAGTTTTAACATGCGTTTTACGCTTTGGTCCATTTCTGCAATCAAGAACTCTGGTGTCAATTTATGGTGAATATTTTGGCCATTTGAATTAAAGATGTATTTAGGGGGACCCAAATTGATTAGAAAATGTGGAGATGTTTAGGAACAGGTATGACATCCAGGGGACATATCATCAAATTAGATGAAAAAGAAAGCCCTTTAAATTGAAAACTTTTGACTGGTGTTTATGTGTAAAAAAGTTGTGACTGGCTACTCGTGATGCTCAAGCCTATATCAGAGCTTATTTAGTAAACAAGCTGGGTGCGGGGTTGGGTCTAATTGGCAAGTCATTCGAGTAAAGGTGTTGCTCCCCTTGAGGTCATGGGTTCGAGCCCGCCAAAGGTGAGTTGGTGTAAAATTTAGCCGTTCAAATTTTTTTTTAGTAAACAAGTTCAAGTCTACATTAGAGCTTAAGAAGTGAGATCGAGCTTAAGCTTTTTTTTTTAGTAAACAAGTTCAAGTCTACATTAGAGCTTGTTTAAGAAGTGAGATCGAGCTTAAGCTTTTTTTTTTAGTAAACAAGTTCAAGTCTACATTAGAGCTTGTTTAAGAAGTGAGATCGAGCTTAAGCTTCACACATCAAGATTGACTTACTTGCAAGCCTAAAGGAGCATGCTATACTTGTAACTTTGCATATTAAATACTCATTTACATAATTATACATAAATTTATGACAAAAATAACTAAATAATTTACATATATAAAAAATATAATAAAGTTATATTATAAATGAGCTGAGTCTGAAAATTGTTATTTATTAGTTTTCTTTTGAACGGCTAAATCACAGGCAAAGTGCAGGATTCAGCGAGAAATAAATGCTTACCCTCAACATGTTCTGCTAGCCATTTGGAGTTTTTGGAGCTAATGTGGCTATCCCACCACCAGGAATGTTTATTTCTTGATTCTGTCCTTCTATAACCCTTAGCCTGAAACACAGTTATTTCTAAGCTTAAGAAAATTTATCAATAGATATTATTACCTCCTGATCATAGTAACTAAAGTTTACATGGGAGCTGGCTTAGTGGCTTACCAAAGAAGATGTCATTTTGCTTGTATCCTGCTAATAATATAACCTGAAATTCAAAACTGAAAAAAAAGGACACTTCAATCCAACAAGATCAGAATTCATATGAACCTGGCATATATCGAGAGGAAGAAAACATATTAATGTATTCTTGATCCTATTCATCTTGTAACTGTTCGAGTCAGATTTTGAAACACGTAGTTCATGAGTATTTGGTTGACATAATGACATGAAATCCAAAATCATGTTTGTGTTATACAATTTCTTGTTCAAGTTTACAGCCACAATGGAATAAGGTTCAAAATTATTATAAAACATACATAGCTGGTCAAAACAAGTTTGAAAAAATCATTATAAAACATAGCTGGACAGCTTGTCAAAACAAGTTTAAAATAAGAAAGCTCATATGCCAATACTTTTTCTTTGTTGTAGTAATGGTCTAACTAATATAATTTATGTTCCCATTAATGAATTTTGAATTTGACCGATCTAAAATCAAACAAATGGACTGTTCAACACTAAATTTTAAATTAGGGTGTAGTATTTGGAAAACAGTGACAGAAATATAAAATTAATATTAATACTATATACAAAGTTTAACCTATCATTATAGTGAATCGTTTTGATTGGGCCACGTGGCTCCATCGGATGGATGCGACATAGCAACCTCTTGTTATTGTTTTGTTAATTCATTCTTTTAAAGCGTCCTCTTCGTTTTAGTTTTAGTTTCGTAACAATTATGATAAACTAGTTTTAAACGCCAATACTAAATTACTAATCATATATTATCAACATAGTTAAGGCACGTGGGCTAGATGCTCAGACGAGGCGAGATGTAGACCAAACGTTTGCAACCATCCAAGGGCTTCAGCAAAATTCTGGCCATTACCACAAAATTATGCAAACTCCGGCCACGCTATTTTGAAAGATCCAAAAATGGTATGGAAGCAACCTATATTAACCCTAGACAATCCTAAACACATGCCTAAAGCCCCTAAAAATGTATGATTATACTATGCATCTTACTTATATTGGGCCCTCGCTTACATCTTCTACAATTTTAGTCATGATTCAACATCCCCCACTATGCATAACTTTATACAAACTAGTTTTGAAGATAAAATAAAAGATGTTCTTTTAAAAGGTTACAGTTTTCTATATAAAATAATAGAGATAGAGATCATAATAAAACAAAAACTTAGAATTATTTGAAATAATAGTAATAAACATCGAAGATGAGACATATTCATTCATCTACAAGCTTCCAACACACATAATGCATGCATCATGGAACGTGTCACCCAATGCACTCAACCCTACAGAACACAAACACGTGGCTGGAGCATGTATGGAAAACACGCGCTTCAAATCGCGAGTAGCTTTTATAAGCAACAAATAAGGCGGGTCGGGCGGGTCGGGACTGGAATAAACAAGTGCCTAATACCAGCTACGCGGTTCTCATATTCATGATACAGCATTAATTTGATTTATTAATTTAATTAAACAGCAAATATATATCATTTTTGGTTTAATTTTTTTAAAATGAACCGGAAATTTTGATGCTAATCAGCAATAATTTGAGAAGCAAAATCGTTTCAGAAGAAACAATTTAGGGAGCAGCCAAAAAGTGTAAAGGAATGATAATAACACCAAAAAGCGGCATAATAATGTGTAAATAATTCCAAAACTTTTGAAGTTATCTGTTGTAATTTCTATAATAATAATGTTGCTAAGATCTAGGAGGCTAATTGTTCTGTGCAAATTTTTCGAAAATATGAACGAAATCAAAAACATGTAATCCAGGTAAAATGAATTCATCAAATACTCAAATTCATAGGGAGAAGAACCTAGAAGTCTAGAACACGATGAATAATTCGGCAAAAAGTAAATTCTAACCTCGAATCTGAAAACGAAAACGAAATCGAATTCGGAATCGGAATAAAAACAGTTCGCCGTCGGAAGAGTCGTGTAGATCTGTTTTCCTGCAAAAGTGATAGATACAGACACCTTTTTGAAATCAGAGTGAAATCTAAGTTGAAGATGGAGATAAGGATCGATTGAAACAGTAGCGTTCAATCTAAACATAAACCGCAAGTATAAATCATCAAGTTTTTACCTGGTTAATGATGTAGAAATCAATCTCTCAGAGATTGAAGCGTAGCAGATGGATGAGCAGAAACGGCCGACGAGAGTTCAGATAACAGGGGAGGATTTAACTAAGATTCCGCCATGGGAGATAAGGAGGGGAGCATTGTTTTTTGGGGGAAAAGAGACGCAAGGTGAAGGTACCATCGCAAAGAGGCAGTTTATTTACACATCTATCACATGCTTCCATTTGACACACGTAATATATGTTTCGTAGTAGTTGGTTGGTTGTCTAGTTGGTTATCTAGAATGAGTGAAAAAAGCTATTATGTAGGTAGGTAGAAATGTGAAACGAATTATTAAGAGTTGTTATATACACACCAACACCAAGCTTTTATTAAATTCATTCATTTTCTACGGTCGTTTTGGTTGAAACTGTCGTTTCAAGGTCGTTTCAGTTGAAACGGCCGCCACGTGTCGCGACGACGAAACTTTAAAATTCAGGGGGCCCCTCTTTATATTGACCGTTTCAAGGTCGTTTTGATTCAAACTGTCGTTTCAAGGTCGTTTCACTTGAAACGACCGTTTGGTTTTGATGTTTTTAGTAAAATCCTCGGGTGGATATAACAGGAGCCATTATTAATAACCTAATTTTTTAGTTTAATATGTAATAAAAATGAAAAGAGAAAAATATTAATAGGTATCTTTATATTTATAAAGAGAAGATAATCTGACTAAAATTAAAACATCTAGGTTTATGTGATAAAAATAAAGATATCAGCAGAAGCATTTATACAAAGAAAAACAAAGTAATATGGTCAAAATACACAAAAAAACTTAAATGTATATTATTTTTTAAGTTTACATAGACAAAATGAAAATATGAACAAAGTAATATACACAAAATTAGAAAGAAAGAAAAAAACTAAAACTTAAACTGATCGTAGTGGGCGCCATCTCACCACTTTAACGCCCATAGCGCCCGCCCCCGAGACGCTATGTGCCCAAATGACCTCCACGTGGTGATTTCTATCGCGCCTCACCCGTTTTTTTTGTTTAGTTTTTATTGGTTAAGAGTATTAGAGGATTTTTTTTATATAAAAAAAGGTAATGATAATAGGGACGTTATGACTACATCACTTTTAGTCGTGGAGCCCTTATTGACGAAGATAACATATATCTTGCCAACTAAGATGGCATATGTAAAAAACACTCAATTCATGACTAAACAGTCCTATAGAATTCTAAAATGAAAAGAAAAAAAAGGTAACATGACCCTTCTCATGCCTTCTTAGATTCTTGTTTAAAGAGTTGTGTGGCTACGAATCATGATTGGTACTTCACTAATTCCACGTTTATATTTTATACTTAATTGGTATTCCCTTTTATCCAATTTTTTAGGGGAAGATGATAGACATCAAATATATCCACAAGACCTATAGCCGGTCAGGTTACAACCCATAATAGGCTTCATTAGGCCTCTAAAGTCAGCCCGTAAATACAATTGATCTTCTAAAGGCCTTTACACACTTTGATCATATGTGCGCACCATGCAAATGCATGTAGTGGTCATCACCATCTCTCATTTAATTCTTCATTAAAAGATGGTCCCACCTCTAACAAACGGACATTCTACATAAAGCTCTCAGACAATCAGAATGCTCTTCACAAAATGAATAACCGCCTGATTATTCCCCCCACACGCGATACAATCCACGCGCTTGACATCAGCAAGGCACCTGAAAACCCTAATGGTAAATCTATAAATACTAGCTTAAGAGGTACTCAGCTTCTAACTTGTGCTCTCTACACACTCACTCTCCTTACAATCACACACACTCTCTTACGAGTTACTAATTCTCACACCGGATGGTCGATACGGGGGCTTCTCTTCAGTCCACCTTGTAACGCCTTAACACGCTGTTTCAGTGTGGAGGTTCTCTTCCTCTCGTTTCTCGTTCAGCTCTGGTGACTTGAGAAGTCATTAGACATTGGTTCCTTGAAGAGCTTAAGAGCATCAGAATAATCCGTTAACTTGGAGAGGTTATGTTCTCTTTAGGGGAAACCCTTTTAGCTCAAATTTGTATGTGTAATGTATTAGTCTTTGTTTTTTAGCTCAAATTTATTTACTCGTGTTCAATTAAGAGCTAACTTGTTGTTGATTATGTGTTTCTTTAGTCGTGTTCAATTAAGAGATCGCATGTTGTGTTGATTATGTGTTTCTTTAGTCGTGTTCAATTAAGAGATCACATGTTGATTATGTGTTATTATCGATTGATGTTATAGACAACTAATACAAAGGTTAAATGTCTTTTTTTTTTTGGTTACGTTTTACAAACTCTACGTTTGTAAATCATTTTGCAATTTGGATTAAGATCATAGATACTTCTCATTGGTAACATAGAAAATACTTCTCATTGGTAACATAGAAACAACACATGTTAATCATGGCTTTCTTGATTTTTCATTGCTTGATGTTCATGTTATTCTTCAAAAGAGAGAGTTTATCATTTGCAAAAGCTATTTATATACTAGTGATTTTGGCATAAGTTAAGGCTATGAGCGACCAAGGCTGTCTAGAATGTTGGTTTGCCTACTCATATACACGATGAAGCAGCCCCTTGATCTTGGTTTCTTAAACATCGATATGTAATTTTGGCCGGCCAAGATAAGAGCCAAGAACAACAAAGACAATATCCATCACGTTACGTAGGGAATTAAAAACCAAAAGCTAGAAACAATACACCTCTAAAAGAACAAGACTACAAGAACCCACAAAGCCGTTTGCCCACGCAAACATTTACAATCAAATGCCACATTAACAGACGAACACATATAATCATATATATACATGCATTCGATGGAAGAGACGGTCTCATACCACTAAGCTTTTATGAATACAAAATTTGTTACTTATTTCATGCTATTTGTTTTTTACAATGTGTAAAACGCTATCCATATGGATCTTGTGGATTTGATATGTCTCAGAAATTTAACCTAAATGCAAATCTAAAGTGTTTTTTATTTGTGTCAAAAATATTTAACATAAATCTTTAACCTTAAGCCACAAATCCCAGCCCCCCCCCCCCCCACCCACTTATTTAACCCATCTATTCAAATGTGTCACGAGAGTTAAAGGGTAAAGTTGTCGACAAGCCAATTAAATTGGCAGTCTGTAAAAATAATTATTATTAGTCACACATGAATTGACAAGCCCAAAAACCTAATTTTTCATGATGGAATTGCTACCACCGCTGTATGTAAATGTACTAATTTAGGCCTCAGAAATTTTCAGGTTTCTCTTCATCGTAAACAATCAGACAATGTAGGCAAAACTTTAATCATCACTGGCCAAGTTTACATCAATTTCTTTAAAAAAAAAAAATCAACTCAAACTTCGTTTATCTGGCAATAATCAAGCCGGTAAGCTGTAAAAATGGGTTATACGGATCAGAAACAGGTCGATAAACATAAAAAACCAAACTCGAACGGTTTTCTAATTAGGCCTCAGAAATTTTTAGGTTTCTCTTCATTGTAAACAATCAGACAATGTAGGCAAAACTTTTAATCATCACTGGCCTGATTTTCATCATTTTTGTAAAAAAATAAAACTAATCAGATCTATTTTATCGGAAGATAAACGGCGATTTGAAGGTCGATTAGTAACGGAACTCGACTGATTTGATTGTTTGTTACAGGGCGGAAAAAAGAAAGCAGATCAATTATGTATATCGTGGAGAACTTGAGATCTTGATTTTCGGCTGTGATGCTAAAAATGATCGACCAAAGAAGATGGATGAAGGCTAGGGTTTTGACTTTTGAGGGTCGATAGAGGCGATTATATAGTGGGGATCAGGTAGGTGCGTACGGGCTTAGGGCACCGCTAGTAAGCCTTTTTCTTTCTGCAAATTTAATAAGCCCAATGGACATTTAACAAGATATAGTTAAAAACAAAAAACGAGTTTTTCTTGTAATGTTTCTTACAAATAGTTCATATAATTTGATTATGAATTTATGTTTCTTGTAAACTTGATTTTATTATATATTGGTTATCATGGGGATAACAGGGATATATGAAATAGTTATATTGCTAAAACGTAATGTAAAAACTAGAAATGTACAAGTAAACACAATAATGTTAAAATCTAAAGTTTAGTTAAATATAACACCATAAAAAGTTATAAATGCATAAAGGCAATGATTTGAAACTAAATTAAAACCAATGAATCGTTTAAAAAATCGACTAAAAATGAATTAAAAGAAATTAGGGGATAGCAAATCGTGTCAGTTCTGGTTGGATCCTTGGTTGGTCAATGATACTCTCACATTTAAGTTCAAAAATTAATTATTCTGGAACAGAAAAATCTTGCTTGCCGGTGTATAAAAGAGGTGAGGTCGGGTGGTCTTGAGGATTCTTGGCTTAATGAGCTTACTTCCTTGATGTTGTTTCTTTCTCGGTCAACGACTCCTTGGTCTTTAATTTTGAAGGTGAGCCGACTTCGTGGTGTGACGTGGTGTGAACGATTAGGAAAGCTATTGATGGGCTCCCTTCCGGTGCTATCGTCTCCAACTAGATGGAATAGATTCGCCAAAATATGTAACACTATTGCTTGGCATATCCTTCTTGGGATTTTTTTTTACCCGTAAACATTGAGACTCAAAGGTTTTGATATTCCTCACATTTAACACCTTGTGTGTGGGATTGAGGCAAAAAACTCTTTTCATGTTCTTGGTTTGTGTTTAATTGCCAAGAAGATTTGGGGATTGATTGCTGCTTGGTTGGAGGTGAATTGTGTTCTGCATTTTTCCGCACATACTCTGATGATTATGCTAGATGACTCACAATTTTCTTCTAAGAAAAACGTTTTGGTTGAGACAATTTGTTCCACCACATGGGGGATCTTGTGAACCTTTCGCAATAAGTCCATATTTAATCATTCTCGAATCAAGAACAAAGAGATTTTTGGTTATGTTGTTCATTATTCCCATCTTTGGCTTGTAAATAGGTATAGTAAGTGCAATATTAGGTACGTCGAGTGATTTAAAAATTCGCTTCTCTGAATGTAATCTATTCTTTTTGGCTAACATAGCCTATTTTATTTATAAAATCGTTGACGTTCAAAAGAATATAGTATTGATGAATGATATTCTTTAAACGATATGGGCCGAGCATAAACTTATCAACGCATCTTTTGTAAAAATCTAAACAAATAGATTTCATTTACATTTCAATGACTACATTTTTTATAACATTAGATGTTTTTATAAGAAAATAACGAATTAGCGAGACATTAGATGAACAAAAAGAACAATATTTCAAAGCTAGAAGCGGGTGTTGTGATGACATAACCCAACTTATTTTCGACTTAGGATTCTTATTAACATACCAAAGATACGTATTTCTACTCCTCATTCTTCAACTTGTTGTCATGAACTAATTAAACTAGGTTATTTCAATCACGTATAACTCGCCACAAGATCATTAAATTATAATCGAAAACATTATTTACTCTGAAAAGAGCAAACTCATACACCCCTAAACCTAGTATTAATTAAAGGCGTTACGTTTGTCTGGTGGAGATCACATTCATTCTGATACAGTAGTAGGTAAACTTCAATATTAATATTTACTTTAGGACTTGAATCCTTAGAAGAAATTTATTTTTTAATGCATAGAATACAAGCAATTTGACACCTTAAGTAATTATTACTACAGGACTTATGGTTTCAAATTTATAAATTTCAGTTTTAGTCCATAAGTTTAGTGATGGTGCATAATTGGGACTAGATTAGGCCTTATTTTTCTTCTTACCATTTGGTACCTTATAAAATGTTCGGTGTGATTTATGCTTTCACATGAACAATTAATGTAGGACCCAATTCTGTACCACCACATGTAGACGACACATGACAAATGCAAAGGAATTGAATGCTTTTATTAGCCTATTTGCTTTATCTACCTTGCAAATGGGGTAAATGTCTAAATGGTGATTTTATACATAGTTTTTACTTCTGTATTTATGTTATAAATAGCTTGTAAGTTGTAACACATAATAATAATAGTGATCTTTCTAAAAGAAATGTCGATTAGCAGATTAGTTGGATTTGAGATACAAAATTACAAATATACAATGAGTGAGTTGAGGGAGGCAAATTGTGCATCAAAATGCACATGTAAATTAATGAAGACGTGTGATATTGTTATAAGTTTAAGGACTGCTTTTCAATAAAGCTTAGAGTGTGTGTGCATTTACGTGACAATCCGTCTAACTTTACTATTATTATTTAAAACATAACCATAAACTACAAAAACCAATAACCTATCTATTTATACTATATATTCTACACCTTGCAAACTAAAAAATAAACCTAATTATTTAGATCTAAACTAGGATATCAAATTAAACAAACATAAATTTAATATATAAATAGAATAAACTCTACAATAATTTGTCTCCAGTTTTTTCATAATTTATTTTGACTTTTTCTCTAAGCACCAATGTTTTAAAAACCGGTTCGAACCGGCCGGTTCAACCGCGAACCGTCCTCCTCACCGGTTTTTTATGTCCCGGTTTTTTGGCAATAATCGGATCGGGTTAGACCGGCCGGTTTTCCGGTTTTTCCGGTTCAACCGGTCTGGTTCAACCAGTTTTCTGATTTTATTTATTTATTTATTTTTTTTTAACTTTTTTTTTATTTTTTATTATTTTTTAAAGTTTAAAACTTATATTTTCTTATGAAATACATATTTGATATTATTTTTGAGTGGATTATAATTGTATTTTAACTACTTTTGTTGGGGTGTACAAGTTTATTAGCATTTTTTATAAAAAAATATATATAAATCCCCTAACCGGTTCAACCAGCCGGTCTAACCGGTCCGACCGGTCGAACCAGTCCCGGAAGGTTTTCCCGTTTCAACTAAATAACCGGTTTATAAAACATTGCTAAGCACTTCCTCAACAAATTAGGATTAATTCCATCTCGAAATGAATTGACACCAAATCGACCGTATATTTTTTGTTGAAGAAATATATTGTTACACTCTATTATAGTTAGGGGCTGTTTGGTTCGTCTGTTTTATTTGGTTATAAATGAATAAGTTGTCTGTATAGTAAAGAAGTGCTGAATCATAATGTGTTTTTTGTTTGGATATCTGAATGACTGTATAATCAAACAAAACAAAAAAACACTAACATTTTACTATGAGAATAAAAAAAATCTATTTTTGTCTTTCATTTATTTTGTCCCTTATTGGTGTGAGAACAAAACACCAAAAAATTTCTTCATTACCTTGTCCCATATTGGTGTGGGAATAAAAACTCTATCTTTTTCTTTCATTTAGTTTGTCCCACATTGACGTGGGAACAAAAACATAGTTAGCTTATATATGAAAACCTATATGACATGTTAAGTTCTTATGTTGTATTTTACTATGGTATCTACCCATGCGAAGGGGGGGTGCAAATTTGGTAAAATTGTCTTCACGTCTACACAAATGCAACTCCGAAAAGCGAGGTTGAGTGCAAGTTTGGTTTTTGGTCATTTAACCCCTTCCGGCTCCTCTTTATTATCTCAACCCCTCGTTTTTGTTCCCAGATCCGCTTCAGCCCTCCGTCTGGATCGACCCATGTGTGGTTTATTCGGTCAGCCACCAAACATATAAAATTTGTCTTACCGATTAAGATGCTTAGTCAAACCAAACAACCCTAAATGTCTTACCGATTCAACCCCATTTTGGTTTTTGGTCATTTAACCCCTTCCGGCTTCCGTTTTTTATCTCAGCCCCTCGTTTTTGTTCCCAGATCCGCTTCAGCCCTCCGTTTGGATCGGCCCATGTGTGGCTTATTCGGTCAGCCACCAAATAGATGAAATTGTCTTACCGATTAAGATGCTTAGTCGAACCAAACAACCCTAAATGTCTTGCCGATTAAGCCCCATTAAGCTGAAACAAACAGCCCTTAGTCTCTCACTTTGTCAATTAGAAATAAATGAAGGACTGAATTGTAAAATACAACTAATCACTTGAAGTTAGTTGTATACTTAAAAAAGTTCAAAGGTGAAGGAGAGATAGTAATGAAATTGGTTAAATTGTGAGTTTCTCTCTCTAACATAGATACTTGTCTCCAACAGGACTTATACTACTCTTAATCTAGGCCCAAATCCTAAACTAATTCTCGACACTCGATCAAAATTGAGTATATGATTTCTATTAAAAAGGCATAAGCCGCTATCTTTGTAATAACTATCGATGGACTCTAGATATCACCCACAAAACCGATAGAACCATGAGCCCCTCGTGATTATTTTGCTATGTGTTATATATATACTTATATTGCAGTCAACTATCTATTTTTTATATTTTTAAACTTCTTGATAAATGATAAATAACCGATAAACTCTTTCCTGAGTTGTCATATTCCGTAAGTACCATTTTGAAATACTACAAGGCCGGGGTAAAAATCAAAATGGTAGTAAGTTGAGGGGTCAATTTGAAAAAAAATTCTTTACAAAAGAAGCATACGACTAAACAAGCAAGTTGAAGGGCACTCATAATAGTTGTCACGTTTATTTATCAACCAAAAGCTATAACATGTCCACATGACTATATATATAGATGTACTATATGTTTTTATAGTTTCTGTTTGAGATATAACAAGATGTTGCGATCCGCGCTTCGCGGCGGACGCTCATTGATGGCCTTTTTTTAATCCTCGGGTTCATCACCATGGCTTTTTAGGTGTTGCACATTCTCACAAATAGACATGTTTCTGCTGGCTAAGTAGAAAGAAGAAAAACTTGAGATCAAAAACTAATTTGAAGACTAATAGCTGTAAATAAGAAATATACCAAGAGACTCGAGTATTCTATCACACTCATGTTCTTTAATCCAAGATCTTTGTATAGCAAGCGCGAGAACCTTTTTAAGTAGGCGTTGGACTGATGAAACCGATTACAAACCTGACATAAAATAAGAGCAGCAAGCTGGCCAAAAACACCCTCTACCTGCTGTAATGTTCATAGCACAAAGCTGTTCCATCCATACTAAAAATTTTCCCCAGTTTACTTCCATATCAAACAGCAAACTGCAGTTATGTAAAATTAAAAAAGCTATATGCAACAATGTTCATCAGAAGCCACATAACAAAATAAGAGTGACACTATAGAAAGACTATGCTGTAATATCAGTAAATAGAGGGAGAAAATTCCTAATGTGAACTTATTTTGATCATACGTACCTACGTGTGTTATGTTACGGAGAACTAACAAACCTGCAAAACAAATTCAAATCTAATATAGTCTTTGTGGTAAATACGGATCTAAGGTAACCATAACCGAGAAGCCATTTTATAAAACTAATCTAGATATTTGTTACACCATGCCTATCTACATCTGCTAACAGCTGCGAACAAAAGTGGGTTCAGGTTTCATTCCAGTTACAAAATGGTAGCCGTGATGGCCACAGAGAGATATCACCTTTGACGCGGAACCTACATGACCTCGGTATGTTATCTAAAGCTGGTTTACCAAGAATATGTTTTATACCGGCTGTATATTGGGTAGGCGCGCAAAATCTATCATCAGAATTTACTGAGCTGCTGGTAAATGTATAATGTACCTTCAGTAAATCAATGGTTACATTTTTAACTAAAACTACGCGCTACCATTCTATAAACCAATCCTCTTGTTAATTATTTGTTGTTTGTCAGTGGTAAAGAGATATGGTATAATTAACTCTATTTTTAATTCGGTAGCAACAAACTGTTCTTTTTAATCAAAAGATTACACCATGATCTCTTTTGTATAAAAAATAAAGTTATGTATGTTTTTAATTTATTTGTTTGCATTGTACTCTCCCTAATATAAACGGGCATGCTAAAAGGGGCAAGGCATACATACCTGTAGTTTGGGTCTTGTTACCGGTGCGTAGTGCATACGTAGCCCCCTTCTTGAGGGTTCATTGTGACTGCACAAACATGGCATGTCCCGTAACGCCATGACGGTCCAGGTGTGAATGCAATGAATATCAGGACGCTGGTATATAGTCTAAAGAAAATTTAACATTCCAGAAAACTTTAGTCTAAAGAAAATTTAACATTCCAGAAAACATGTGAAGATCATAACAATGTCATTTCTAAATCTTTGAGACACCACATTAGTGTATTAAAAAAACAAACCCACATGTCATCCAAACCCAAAAAACAACCACCTCTCAAACACAAATCCAACGAAAGCGCAGTGATATAACTAAACCCCTAAAAGAACCCAACACAATAAACCAAACCCCAAGAGAACAAAAGAAAACTAAATCACTAATAAATAAATCTCCTTCAAAACACAAACACCTACATCCATATATAAACTTAGACAAACCATGTATGAACCAAGTAAAAGACCAAAACAAACAACCAAAAAAAAAAAATTAACCCCCAAAGTTCCTTTTAAACCATCAACATAAAACCAACAGAATGTCATAGAAAAAAGCATGCCGACCAAATTTTATCTTAGTATTAGAAAAACAACATCAAGCAAAAGGACCCCTAACCAAAAAAAAACACAATACAAACTCAACGAACAAAACCAACTAACCTTAAAGCACAAAGCTACAGTGGCCACAAATGAACTCCAACACCTACATATCAAAAATCAGAACCCATCAGCACAAACCCACAAATTTAAAACGTCACAACCAAGAAACCAACCATAAAAAAGCACACGACTCGAATAATAGTAAGGGATTGGCGAAACAAAGAAAACCAACTGCATATTAATAAATCATTAACACAAAGCCACAGACTAAAAACGGCACAACTAAAACCGTCACAGATGAGAAGGCCCGCTGATTCATCAAACCTAAAAACCTCACAGAAAATTCACGCAACAGAGGATAAATTGGAACTCATCGACGAAAGCGAAACTGATGGAGAAACCCACTGAACAAATGAAGATGAGGTGCTTTATACACCAAACCTAAATCTTGCACGAAATCCACACACCTCCTAAGGAAGGTACGAAGAGATGGAGGCAACAGTAGATAGAGATGTGAGGCAGCGGTGGGTGAAAAAAGCATGCACAAAGTCAAACAAATACTGCAGCACACGGCCAACTACCGATGGCCAATATCAATCACTTTATTTCAACACGACAACTAAAAACCCAAGCAATGAACACTTGTAAACTGCGCTTGACTGATGGATAAAAAACCAAGGCATTATTTGCTTGTACAATGAGCCTTATGAGTATAATATTGACATATATTTGATTTTCAAGTTGTATATTGTTAAGAGTATAGAATTTGATATCTAGGGGAATTGACTTCTCATAAGACCTTTCTTTATTTTAGTATTATTCAATGTTATTTTATTTAACACAAGATTTCACATGCATATTGTATATATATACAATAGACGAATCGACTTATGGATTCGTGCCACTTTGAAATTTAGAAAAGAAACTGATTCTATATATATATATTGTACTCCATCTCTTTGCATATCTAAAACTCCAGCGCAGCCGGCGAAGGCTTAGTTTTCTAATCTATAAACCCGAGTTCGAACCTGTGCAACATATCCTTTTTTTAAAAAAAATTCAGCCGTCCGTTCCCACCTGTGCTCTACGTCCCTCCAAGCCCCCTTGTAGACCACAAAGTGGGCCAAGGCCCTATTATTCTTCTTTTCTTTCTATATCTCACGAAATCATGAATTAGGAGGTTACAAGCCCGTTGGTGAATAAGTAGGTTATGAGTTGATAGTTAAGAGAAAAAGAATATACAAGTTATCTAAAACCTAGCAGGAAAAATAGAGTAGAGACAGAATTATGAGTTGATAGCTTGGTCACATGCTGCCATGAAACTTATATTAATTTTTCAATAATTAGAAAGTACTAATTATCAAAGAAACGATTATAAAACTTTACTCAATAACGTCTTATTTTCAGGTTCAACTTAATTATAACGTTTATGCTCATTTACTTCACACCCTACTAATTACAAAGATTGATTAAAACATTATATATTCTTCGGATATGCCCGGGTTCGAGTCCCGTTAATTTTTTTTAAACCTTTTACCCATTTGAATCGCAATTAATTGGCAACACTTTTTCCTTCGTTCTCGCTTTCTATTTCGCTTCCCAACCATAACGTCGTTTCGCCACCGCCGTTCTCCATTACAGCCATTCTTCTAATATTTAGAAAAAAAACCTTTTCATTTTAAATGAATTAAGGCTGATAAAAGTTAACAAACATGATGTAGCTTAGTTGGCGGAACTTATTTAGGAGGTTTTTCAATGATCATCTTCATATATATATATATATATATATATATATATATATATATATATATATATATATATATAGTGTGGGGTTCATTGTAGACGCTTTTATTTCTTATAAATAATTGAAGCATTTCGGTGATGGTATACAATACTAAAACATTGTTATAAATTATCCCTTTCTATGGTTATCAAATGCGTGTGGTCAAAAATTTCAAATGTTGTTTTCTACTGTTTATTTCTTATAAGATAATGAAAGCATTTCGAGATTTTGTCGATTACCGATTGGGTTAAATAAATAGTAAAACAAAATATTTCTATCATCACCTACATTTCACCAGTGAATTATAAACTTAAAATACGACATGTCAACCAAATTTTTTACATCAACCATAAAAGATGATTTTCAGTTTTTACCAACTGTGTTTATTGAAATTTATTCCGGTGTTAAGTTAAAGAAATTGATTTATATGTTATTGTTTGACCAATTATGTGAAGATAGTGAATTATTTATTATAAAAATATTTAATATAACTAGGCAAAGGTAATGTTTAGATAAACATAAGAAATTACGATTCACATTTTTATCCGTTACCTGTCACTTTCTTATTGTGATAAAATACAAATAAATTTTATTTTTTTCTGACTTTTTTATAATATCCATAGTTCTTTTTCTTTTTTTTATTGAGCTGTTAATGCTAACATGTTATATCTTTTGTTATATAATTTTCGCATATTCTGCATTCGCAACTACTAACACAATATAGTTTTTTATATGTTAATTCAATCTTCTAAGAAATTATATTAATTTTTCATGTATGTCTAATAATCCTGACAATTCATATACTTCGGTTTACTCATTTTTATTACCCATTTATACAGAAAATATGTATGACCGCAGCAACGCGCGGTTGATCTCTAGTTATTAGATATGTTATAAGATTCTACTGGTTATCTGATATGACATAAGATTTACCAATTTTTTTGTTATAAAACAAGTATACTTCAAAAAAAATTTAGCGGGAAAGGGATATTAGATGATAGTTTAAAAGCCATTCGATTCAAAAGACTTTAACTTTTATATTTCTAGTAACAATTTATAGAAACGAAAAATGTTAGATGAAATAAAAAATTTCAAAATCTATTATATAAACTTAATGTTTCTAGCTTTTGTTTTTTCATCACTTCTAAATTGTACGTCTAAACATGACATTAGACAAGTGCATGCAGTCACATGCTATAATATTATATAGATATTTTATATTTAGCTCTGATGAATTGACAATAAGCTTTCCTGAATGCTACTCAATGTTTTGGTGTTTCTTAAGTGTCACTTTTATTAGAGGCCGGTTAAGAGTTTAAGTTGTGAATAAGTGATATAAAATGAAAACTATTAAAAATTTACTTTCTTAGATGAAACATTTTTGAAAATATAAATAAGGTATACATGTACGTTTTCATTTTGCAGCAAGATTAATATTCTTTTGTTTTCTGTGGAAGCTATTAAATGAGTTTTCAACAACGACTACATACATGAACAACTACATGCATGTCACTTCAATCAATATTAATTGGTTAATATAAACCCAAATACTTTTCTTATTTCTCAAATTCTGTCTATTTCTGTACTGAGGAATTTTTTTGACGTGACTACGTCAAATTTTAAGGTGGTTTAATTTACTTAAATTAGGTTTAGTTGATAAAGTTAGCAATAGATGTTAGAATTATACCAAATCATATATCCATTATCTATAGCTATCTATGTATATCTATATCTATCTATATCTATATCTATACATTATAATAAATAATTACATCTTATGACACATGTCGCTCTCATATGAATCATCGTTTTAGTATTCTCGTCTCTCTTTTATTAAATATCAATGTCATCTCTCGTATTACATATCACATATTAATATTAATATAACTAAATATAAAAAATTTAAATCATCTTATTCTAATAATTTATTAAAAAGTTACTAAATTAGAATAAGAATTTATCTATATCTTATCTTATCTTAAAATATATTTTATACATTTAAATCTTTATTATTTTTAAATTTTAATTTATAAATATTCATTATTTCTTATTACACAAATAGTCAACGACATGTAGTAGACAAATATTTATAAAAATTAGTGTTTACAATATGTTGCACCTATTTAACCCATGTATTACATATTTACATGGGTTCAAACCTAGTACCTTAATATGTTATTTAGGATCATTTACTAAAATTGTCCAAATAACATGAGAAGTGATCTTTAATAAGAGAATTAAATGACGGATGTAACTACATGAATGTGAAAAAACTTACCATTTGATGTCTATATAAATGAGTAAGAACACCAAAAAGCCAAAAGAAATATACTTTTAATCATAATCTCTAGACATCTAAAGGAAGTAGTAAGATCATCAAGATCATAGAGATTATGACATCATCTTCTTCGAATGTTTCAATTCCAACAAGTAAGCTTTAATAATTTGATGTCTTATTATTGATTAATTGATTTAACTGATACAATGATCCCCTCAATATGTTATGAGACTCATGAGATATTCAACAGTACATACATATGTTTGTGTTTGATGTTTGAATAGATTGATGACCATCTCAATTCTAAATATCATACAATACAACCAATAGAGTAGAGAATCATCATGTAAAGGTGAAAAAAATACCTACACTCCACCAATTCTACTTTAGATAAATTTATGAGAGTTATTTATCAAATCATGAAGCCAAAACAAATCATTAATAATAATAATTATAATAATAATAATAATAATAATAATAAAAATAAAAATTGCAGAAATCATCCTTATGGTTTGTCCAAATTCCTTTAGTCTATAGGCTTATAAAATTAAGGTCATGGTTCGATGGTTTGCACTAACACATTTAGTCTCTGACAGTAACTGCTGTTAGATTTTTACTTTAGATCAGTGTAAAATGATACTTATACCAATATCCTATTATTTTTAAAAAATACCACTCTGTCACTGTCGTCGCCACCACCACCACCATCGTCGTCGTCGCCATCCTGCCTCCTCTGAAATTTTATTTTTGAATAAAAGGGTAGGGGTATAGTTGTCATTTTACACTTACTTAACGAAAAAATCTAACGACAGTTAGCGCGAAAACTAAAACTGTTACAAAAATGCAAGTCTTCGAACCATAACCGTAATTTTTTAGCCATAAGAACGAACTACATAAACAATTCCCATAATTTACTCTTACTCTAATAATAATAAAGAAAAGCTTTGTAATTTGTTTGCCCTCACACATGATCTTTCATACCTCATTTGAGATATGAAGTAATTTTAGAATCACCCACGCACATATGTCGCAATGGTATCTCTGTGATGGGTTAGGGCTTGGCAACTTCCTTCTGGGAGACCCAGGTTCGAATCTGGAGAGGGGAGTTTTACCGGGGTCTGCTCTCATGCCGAGTTTCACCCAGAATGGTGTATAGAGATGGTGTCCTGACGCACCTGAAAGGGACATACCGTCGATCGAAACACGATTAAGACACCCACGCTCGGGCTGGAACCCAGGGGCTAGGTTCGACTGAATTCACGGTTAAAAAAAGTAAATTTAGAATCGAGTAAAATGATTCAAATTCATAATATAATTGTGCAAATAGTTCTCTCAAAGTGCTAGTCGTGGGAGGCGGCTGGAGTTAGCAGCCACATATCTTGGTGGTGCAAAAGTGGGACCTATGAAAGTTCAGACCCTAAAAAGAAAAAATAAAATTGATATTTACCCCCTAGCTTTCCTGATATTTTTATTTTTTCTATTCCTGAAATTTGGCTTTTCTTTTCTTTGTAGCCGCCCTTTTTGATATTTTAAAAGTTTTTTCGTCAAATAATATATTTAGAAAGTGGTATATAGAGTAGAAGGAGTGATTCTATCCTACTTTTTTAGAAGATCTAATATATATTCTGAAAAATAATATTTTCATGTTTTCTTTCTAAAATCTTCAAACATATTTATATATTAAAAAACAAAACGTTCGAAATAATAATTCTTCCTGATTAGTGAGTTTTGTCACCTTGTGAGAACCTTATTTAACTTTTTTTAGACATTAGGTTATTTGCAAGAACATAATCAAGTTTGAGGGCAACTCAAGTGATTAAAGCTATATGCGTTTCATCTGGCGCACACCCGGATTTGAATACTTGGGTCGTCATTTTTTATTTTCATCTTTTACGACATTTTTATATATATTTGCATCGAGATAGACCAAGTATGGACATAACCCAAGCCCTTAAGGCTTTGTGTGTTTCTATTGGTGCACACGTAGGTTCGAATCACAGGACAACCATTCTTATTTTATTAACCCCATTTTGACTCACTCAAATTCGAATCACTGAACGTCACCCAAGCGCTTTAGTGTTGGGGTGCATCTCAACTGGTTAGGGTTTGATGTTGCATTGATTCAACCCAAGTTCGAATCTTGGGGTAGCCCCCTTTTTATAAATGCGATTAAGCTTTTTTTCTTCTTTCTACGTCTCATTTCTTTATTTTTTTTAAAGTTTTTCTCATTTTTTTTTTATTTTTTAAGTCTCAAAGTGTATGTTTGTTGGCTTGGTGCGATATAGAGTGGGTTTAAGACTCACACGTGTGTCCTATTCCATTAGCTTTTTGCATGCCTTTGATTCTCTCAACGTAAAGTATACGAATCTTAACATGAAAACACGATGATCCGTGAATGTCATATCACTAGCTGTATTTATTAATCAATACTACAATGTCTTATAATCTTAATTAATTAATTTTGTTAGAGTGAATGATTGGTAGCGGCCCACCTAGTCCAATTCGACCACAACCCACATGATTTTGTTAGCTATAAGGGTACACACTCCACAGGAGGGGGAGCTAGCTAGGAACCCACAAATCCACGATACTAATCGGAGCACTAGTTCGTTTATTATTATTTTTTTTTGAACGGCTAGTTCGTTTATATAGTTACCCTTAAAAGAATCCACGTAATTGGGGTGTTTCTTTTTAAGAAATTTGGGGTGTTAATTGCTTGGATAAATTGAGAGTGTTGAAAAACACTTTAAGATTAAATTGTTTCAATGGTATAATCGAAAAGGTTAGTCGGAATGTCGGATAGAACTCTATTCGATCGAGAAAGGGAATGCGATTGTTTGCGATGATAATATGTACTAGAATAAATTGATAAAAATAAATAAATTAAAAAACGTATTTACTGAGTTTGAAAAAATCTAGAGAAAGAAAAAACGCCCAAAAACTGACAAGGCATATCCGGTTTTTCATTTTTCAAATGTGTTTAAACCAGGTCGGATTTTTGGGACAATTTCCAGATTTCGAAGAAATATGGTGCAATTTTTATAAAGGAATGTCTACCAAAATTATAAAATTCAAGCTAACTTGGAGTGCCATGACGCCACCACTTAAACCCTGCTACCGGGGGCGTTGCCCCGAATCTCCACTAAAACCTTTTTACTTGTTAGATATTCATTATGATTGCTTTTCATTAGCACATTAATCCAATTACACTTAAATCATATTGATGACACAAAATGACCAACATTCTTTTCATTGATCTTTTCATTGATGAAGCCGATAAGCAACTACTCAAGACATGTACATTATGCATTATATTTTGAGAGGGATTTGTGAACCATGTTGAGGGAGTTTATGGATGAAAAACATTATTAGGAAATAAATTAGAAAAATCTGATATAACGTTGATGTAAATAAAAAAGAATCCAAAAATGTAATGATAATAAAGAAACACCCTCCCCCCACCCCCCAAATTCAATCCCATAAAAAGATTTTTCTAGATGCCGTTGAAGTTATTATAAAATACTAGGTTAGAACTCATGTATTAAATGAGTGTTGAATAAATATAAGTTTTTATAAGCAACAACTTTTATAAAGATCTATCTGATAGCTATCATCAACCATTTGTGGAATAAGATATATTGAATATTTAAAAATTTATAAAATAAAACATAATAAAGATTTAAGCAATATAAATTATATTTTAAGGTAAGATATAATAAAATTTTATTATAATTTATTGAGTTTAAACAAATTATTTAAATAAGATAAGAAAATTGATATTTAATAAGAGAAGCATGCGATAAAAATGATATTATGTGACAACAATTATAATCATTTATTAGAATACGTAGATATGTAGATTTTCAAATTATTATCATATAGCTTCATAAAAATTTCCGCTCTCCATACACTTATAATGTTAAAACATTTCCTTTGGTTTCTTACCCTCGTGATATGAGTTGTAACATAATTGAAATCAAAAAGGATTATTTTCATTATGAGGTTCTCGCCATATATTAATATGTGGTACAAGATAAAGTATAAATATAAATCCTAATCTAGAATAAGGAACAGAATGAGTTATATATGGCAATGAGATAAAATCAAATCAAATTCCTTTACTCCCCTTCAAGTTGGAGCATGTAAGTTTCGAACGCCCAACTTGTCAAGTAGAGATCTTAGCAGCTGTGATCCGAGTGGTTTCGTGAACAAGTAGGCAATTTGTAATTTGGTGTCAACATGCATGGGTTGTATTTCTTTCAACTCAACCCTCTCACGAACAAAATAACAGTCCATCTCAACATGTTTTGTGCGTTCGTGAAACACGGGGTTATTAGCTATATGCCTAGCTGCTTGATTATCACAGAATAGGGGCGTCGGACCAGTAGGAGGAGTCTCCAACTCAGCAAGAAGCCATCTAACCCATAAAACCTCACTTACTGTCGTTGCCATGGCTCGATATTCTGCCTCAGCAGATGAACGGGAGACTACTGACTGTTTCTTAGATTTCCAAGAGATTGGGGCACCACCTAATAGAAGTAAGTACCCAGTCCGTGAGCGTCTAGTATAGGGGCACCCAAGCCAATCTGAGTCACAATAAGAAACTAAATTTGTACCCCCTTTCTTTGGTAGAAGAATCCCTTGACCTGGTGTAGTTTTGAGATAGCGAAGCACTCGTGTGGCGGCGTCCATGTGGTTTCTGGGTCCGCTACAAACTGACTGAGAACATTTACCGAATAAGTTATGTCTGGTCGTGTAACCTGTAGGTATAGTAGCCGACCCACCAGTCGCCTGTATTGGTTGGCATCCACCTTTTCTTCTTCTTCTCCTTTATCAAGCTTTAGGTTTTGTTCCATTGGCAATGGGCTTGGGCGACAACCTTGGAGACCACTGTCGTTAAGGATATCCAATGTATACTTTCTTTGGCTAAGTACAAGGCCTTCCCTAGTTCTAGCAACTTCAATTCCTAAGAAGTATTTTAAAGTGCCCAGGTCCTTTATATTAAACTTCTCATCAAGATATGACTTCGTGTGTTGTATTTTCTTCATGTCATTCCCTACAACAATCACGTCGTCGACATAGATCAAAGTTGCCACGTATGTACTATCAACTTTATATATGAACAAAGAGTGATCTGCTTTTGATGGTCTATAGCCAAGTTCAAGTAAGGCCGTTGTAAACTTGTGGTACCAGTTACGAGAAGCCTGCTTCAAACCATAAATTGATTTTTTAGTTTACAAACCCTTGTCTCATCTTTATTTGCAAAACCTTGAGGAAGTTTCATGTACACCTCTTCTTCTAAATCACCATGCAAGAAGGCGTTATTTACGTCTAGTTGTTGTATAACCCAATCTCGTTTAACGGCTATAGAAAGAAGGGTCCGCACGGTGACCATCTTAGCGACCGGTGCGAATGTGTCGTGGTAGTCAATTCCCTCTATTTGGGTATAACCTTTCGCCACAAGTCTTGCCTTATACCTCTCTACCTCCCCCTTCGTATTGTACTTCACTTTGTAAACCCATTTGGAGTCAATTGCCTTCTTTCCACTAGGTAAGTTCTCAAGTGTCCAGGTCCCATTTTGTTCTAGAGCACGTATCTCCTTCTTCATTGCCTCTATCCAAATTTTATCATTTGCAGCTTGGTGAAAATTCTTCGGCTCATCATGAGAATTGATGGCCGCTAGGAAAGCCTTATGAGAATTAGAAAAATTATCATATGGTAATGAGCTAAAGGGTGTACCGTGGAGGGTTCTCTACCGGAATCGGGTTGCAAGTGGTTTATCGACGAGGGTAGATTCACGTGATAATCATCCAAGTATTGTGGACGTGACTTCTTCCGTTGCTCTCTGCCATATGAATGTTCAGTATGGGGTTCAATGTCTTTGTTTATCATGTTATCATTTTGCATGGTAATCTCATCATTATTTTCATGTATTGCCACCTCATCGTTATTTTCTTGCATGGCCTCTTCATTTTGGTTTTCAAATGTATCTTCTATGAAATCATTTTGCTCCAAGTTTTCTACCACATCCTCAACAGTTTGTGTGGATTGTAGTCTTCTCGCTTCATTTTCTAATGGGGCATCCACATGCTGATCTATTGGATATGGGAATTGGAATATTTCTTGTTCTTGAATCTTGTCTTTTGGTTTAATACAAGCAAATGGGAAAACATTTTCAACAAATTTCACATCTCGGGTCACAATCATTTTTCTTTGTTCTAGGTCGTAAATCTTATATCCCTTAGTTCGAGGAGGATAGCCCATGAACACTCCCGGCTTTCCTCTCGGCTCAAACTTGTCACCCCTCGTTTCGGTATTTCTATAATATGCCAAGCATCCAAACACTCTCATGTGATCATATTCTGGGCTTCTACCAAACAACTTCTCATAGGGTGTTTTATCCTTTATACTCTTAGATGGCAACCGATTGACTATATATGCTGCTGTTAAAATACATTCTCCCCAAAAGCTCGTGGGTAGGTTGGCCTCAAACCTCAAGGCACGAGCAATCTCAAGTAGATGTCTGTGTTTTCTTTCCACCACTCCGTTTTGTTGTGGGGTGTGTGGACAAGTAGTTTCTAAGGCAATCCCTTGTTGGTTATAAAAGTTCGTCATAAAATTAGATGTGAACTCGCCTCCATTATCACACCTAATTCTTTTAATATGTTTTTCGAATTGAGTTTCAACCATTTTGTGAAAATTAACCAAACAAGTGCTTGCCTCATATTTGTGTTTGAGCAAATAGACCCATACAGCTCTACTATAGTCGTCTACTATGGTCAAAAAGTAGTTGGCTTGGGAAAGCGAATGTGTCCTATATTTACCCCAAATATCACAATGTATCAATTCAAAAGATCCATTCGTTTTTATAGAACTAACCGGAAAAGGCAATCGTGTAAGCTTTGCTTTGACACAAGAATCACAAACTTTTTCTTCAAAATCAAAAGAAAGCCCCTTTAGAAAATTAACACAAGAAAGTTTCGTGCTTGAAGCGTGACCGAGTCTCTTATGCCATGCATCACTTGTAACAACCATCGCCTTCCTTTCCTCACTAACTCCCCCTAACCGATAAAGACCTCCACTACATCTACCCACTCCAATCAATTCCTTGACCCCAAGCCATGCATAACAAAGAAATCAGGAAAGAATGTCACAGCGCAATTTAGGTCTCTGGTCAATCGACGAACTGATAAAAGATTGCATTTGAATTTGGGTACGAAAAGAACCCCTTTTACTTTCATTCCTCCTAATATAAGGTCACCCTTTCCCTTAACGGGAATGGCATCTCCGTTTGGAATTGTGACTGGTGCCTCAGGTGCATCCATGACGTTATTTTCGAGTAGATCGTTCTGATGGGTGATGTGTTCGGTTGCCCCTGAGTCGACAACCCAATCACAATCTGGGTTTATTCTACCTGCCATGTTTGCAACAATGGGTGTCATGTTGCAAGATTCGTCATGGTTAGTAGCAAAAAGTTTTAGTAATGTCTTGTACTGATCTTCAGATATCCCGGGTATGGGGCATGAACTCTTCTCAACACCTGCTACCTTTGGATTAGTCTTTTCCTTCTTCCCTTTCCCAGGCCACCATTCGGGATATCCAACTCTCTTGAAACATCCTTCCCTATTGTGTCCATCCCTTCCACAAAAGGTACAATGATTGGCTTTATTATTAGACACATCTCTTTCAGTTTTCTTCTGCCATGCTTTCTTATGTTGTTGACCTTGAATCTCTTCACGCCATGTCGGAACGTATGTTTGGAAAGCCGCTGATTCGTGGGTTGGCTTCTCGGAAACTGAAATCACCCTTAGTCCTTCGTGTGCCATGAAGAAGCTTTATGATTTAGGAATCTGGGTTTTTTTTTATTTTGGTTCCCGCTCTGATACCATAACAGAATTGAAATCAAAAAGGATTATTTTCATTATGAGGTTCTCGCCATATATTAATATGTGGTACAAGATAAAGTATAAATATAAATCCTAATCTAGAATAAGGAACAGAATAACGTATATATGGCAATGAGATAAAATCAAATCAAATTCCTTTAAGGAACAGAATAACGTATATATGGCAATGAGATAAAATCAAATCAAATTCCTTTAAGTTGACAGAGCTATAATCAAACTGAATTTAAGCTTAAATATAAACTTAATAAATATATCATAACATGTGTGAACCATCTATTTTTTTTTATTGTAGGATGTATCACTTAACTAGTAAAGTATCCTCTCTACTCTCTAGACTAGATTTAGTGGAATTGTTTTAAGTTATATAATTATTATTGTATAACAAAACGAGCAAATATTATATATTCACGTGACCAAGATATCATCCACCTTTTAAAGATTGAGGCTTGGTTTTGAAGCGAACAAACCCAACAACCCATATATCATTTTCATATATCACAATGGGCCCTTTTGTTTTTCTTTTCTAGTGATTTAAACACATTCACACACATGCGTTCATGTTCGTTACACACATCTTGATTTTATAAGAAAAATCTAATGGTCATTTAAACAAAGAATGAAATTAAAAAATAATAATAATATTAAATTTAATGAATAATTAGTGTAGTTAATAAAGATTAAAGATGAGTAACTTTTTATATACATAAATGACAAGGTGTAACTTTCTGAGTCGTGTTTGCTACGAAATTCACTAAATTTAGAATCCGTGTTTGCTAGATAAATTTCAAACATATTAAAAAAAATCTAGTTAAACTTAGAACTCGGGCTTGCTACAAATTCATGTTTTCCTCTATAAGTGCAAATAATAAGTTATATTTTCAAATAAGTTTTAACCTGCATCAAACATCTAGGGTTTTGTTCAATTTGACGACATAAGTAATAACATAGAGCATTTCTTTTATATACTCTACAAACTTTGTTTTCAATTGGTTTCCATCCGGTAAGTATACCGGAATTCGGACCAAACCAAGGGGAATGAACATTAACACAATTTTCATGTCTATGATATTGAGCATTACTAAAACTAAAGTCGCATGTAACTTGTCCTTAAACTTTTTTTTCTACATCCTCAATATATTTAAGTCTGTCTTGAATACCCAAATTATTCAAGTATCCAACACATTTCACTATGAGAAAGACGTCATCGCCAATCATTTTATATTTTATTTTTATTAAATTTTTCGACCGAATTATAAAATGATAAAGAAAAAACATTTGTCATTTTATAAGTTATCTCTACATAACCGTACTCATTCAACTTTCTAATATTTCAAATCCTAAAAATAATTTCATGTCAGTTTTCACAAATTTTAATACAATCACAATCACATCTAAAGATTATATGATTCCATAACAAGGGAAAAGTTCTAGTACAAACCAATATTATTGTAAGAACTTAAGAACTAATGTAAGAACCATTAAATTTCAATTGAATGAAGGTTATTTAGATAATTTTTATGCTTCTTCTTCTTTTTTCCTTCGTGTCTATACACATAATGGCAACTTAACGACCTAAAAAAACAAAAAACTAAACAAAAATCTTTTTTTTAAGTCCGACTATGTTGCATATATGCAACATATTAAAACATATAATGTTGCATATATGCAACATATTAAAACATATAATGTTACACATATGCAACATATGAAACATATAATGTTGCATATATGCAACATGGTATGTTGCATATACAACATATGAAACATACCATGTTGCATTTATGCAACATGGTATGTTGCATATATGCAACATATGAAACATACCATGTTGTATATATGCAACATTGTATGTTGCATATATGCAACATTTTATGTTTCATATGTTGCATATATGCAACATAGTCGGACAAGCAAAAAAAAAACTTTTTTTAAGTCATCGGGTGGGTATATGTGAAATTATATTTAAAAAAATATCAAATTACCCAAAAAACTTTATTTGAAATAATTTTCCCTTAGTTCTTACAAGTTTGTACAATAGAATGTAGTGGAGGAATTAAAAAGAAAGGACAAAATTACTTAATTATCCCTCATTTAAGTTGGTTCTTAAGTTCTTACAATAGATAATGGTTCTTACATGAACTTTACCCTCCATAACAATAACACCAACACTGAAGAGTTTTCAAGATGAGCTTTGTCAAGCTCAAGTTGTATAAATGGTTAAAAGACAAACTCTCTTAAATCGCGAATTTTATTACGCTAGCTATTCGACGACTATTTTCCACCTCTACAATCAACCAAAATACTAATACCGACTACCAGTCCTCAACTGTTAATGTAAAATTGAACACATTTGTGCCTTGTTTAGATATACAACTTTTCACTATAGGATTAATTATATTATACACAACATAATTACTTAATTAAATACATAACTAACCATACACAAATTTACGATTTTAACCTTATCCTGTCACCAACGTTACACACCATCCGAATTTATTGAATATACCATATACCCTTTTTAAGTTTTAACTACTTAATTAATTTCTCGAAAGTCAACGAGAATATCATCGAGTTCAAACTCGCCGAACTCCTCCCCAAGGTAGCTTCCCGATACCACAAAATCCGGCAAATCAAACGGCATATCGTTATCAAATCCGAAACCGTCCACGTCATCGAAACCAAAACCGTCCACCGGCGTTATCTCACCGTCAGATCGCAGCACAGAAGTCGGCGAACAAACGGCGTCGTTTATCGATAACTTCACGAAGTTCGTAACGGCGTTAGGGCCTTTCAATCTAACGGCGGCTTCATCATACACCGAAGCCGCTTCTTCCGGCGTATCAAACGTCCCGAGCCAGACGCGTTTCCGCCGCGACGGATCACGGATCTCCGCCGCCCACCGCCCCCACGGACGCCGACGGACGCCTCGGAACTTGTTCGTGCTCCTCACGTGCCGTCGTCGTTTGTGTTTACGAGAAAAAGAGGGAGCAAAGTTGATCTCGGAAACGTGCTTCTTCACTCTTGTGACGACGGTTTCATCGCCGGAGGAATCCGTGGCGTACGGATCGGTTAGTGTGATCCTGACGATCTTATGCTTAAACGACGTCGTCTTCGTCGGATCGCCGGGCGGTTCTGGTTGTATAACAAACTTGTTGGTTGTCCGTACGTGCTCTGTGAACTTCACCGCCGGCCGTACGGACGCGGTGGTTTCGGTTCCTAACTCCATATCAATTGAATAACCGACGGATTTAAGAGTGATTGATCATTTGATTGATTAAATTAAGAGCATGCTGCGAGAATAAAGGAAGGGGTGGGTATTTCGGCGGGAAAATTTCCCTCTGGTGAGGAGGAGGTTAGAGAGAGAGAGAGTGAGGAAACAGAGTGAGTTGCAGGTGAGAGGGGGTATATAAGGTGTGTGTGTGGGAAGAGAGAGAGAGAGAGAGAGATGGAAGTGTGGTGAACTGAACTCCACTACACTACTCTTCTGCATTGAAATCACACACTCAATAAGCCGTGAAAAGCACTCACTCAAAATCTCAAATATTCTAAATGTTTAATTTGTATGGGAAACTAAATTACTACTTTGAACCGGAGACCAACGCTTTTTAAAGGATTACGTGGTATGATTAGACCATTCATCTATCTGACCCTTCATCTATAACGGTTTTACTCTTCATGCAATATAAATGTATAGAGTTGTACGGGCATACACTTATGCTTAAACATTTATGCTCACTTTCATCTTCAACTACACACTTTTTTCTTCATTACTCTGATCCCTGATTCTCACGCCGAAGAACTGTCGCAGGACACCCTTCCATGCGCTGCATTGGCCTTAACATGTTGTTACGTATGCAGCATGATCACTTTCCAGCTATCCCTTTGATCCAATCCAGATATTGAATTGAATTGAATTGAATTTTATCCAGATCACCAATCCAGCCTAAGTTTTCGATTTGGTTTAAACATGTATGATAATGTGAGTTGGGCTATTTTTTTTATTAATTAGAAGTAAACAATTAAATAAAAATGAAACTGGTATGTTTTGATTGGATAGAGCACACACAACACCACCATTTCACGCCATTGAAAGTTTGGCGGAGGAAAGTTGCACAACCCGCTCACGTAGGTGAGGGGTGGTGTGTGGCGTCGTTTCTTTGCGTGGGTTAAACTCACGGAGCAAGCCACAGGGTATACTCCTTGCTCCCAGTAAAGGGGCACCAACTCCTCAACAGTCCAGAGTTCATAGGCATGTGATCATTCTAACAACTCCTTTTACAACTTTAATAAAAAGTTTGTTATAGAGATGGTTGAGCATGCAAAGTAAAGTAGTTCGAGTCTAGAAGCACTAAGGAAATCTAACTTGCACAAACGTAACCCAACCTATCGAGATCAAATTATAAAAGTTGTTTGTTTCAAGTCCAACCACTTTTGATCAATTACCTAACCCAACCACGATTTCCATACTTGAATGTTACTTTAAAGTTTAAACCAATCCCTAATTGCTATAATGTTATCCCATGAAACCACACAAACAACTTCTTCTCAATCCGAGATCCATTGGTATAACCCATATGACCCATTTCTCTTTGGCCAGTTTTTTTTTATAAAGATGAATCACAGCAAAATAGACAAAAAGGACCCGATAAAGATAAATCATAACCCTGATCGACTCAATACAGATAAATCATAACAAAAATCGACTCATTCATAAGTAAATTGACCAAAAGTGGCACCACTAGAGAGCATCATTAGTCATCACAAAAGCATACAATTAAGTGGGGTAAATCACATTTTCAACTTCATCCAAATCAAATATACACAAATTGAGACACAGATGTTCAATGCCTTGCCAGCCAAGCTTCTTAAAACAGAAAGAATAAAAACAGCAGTTCTTACTAACCATTTATTATGATTCCATTCAATGAAACATGCCCTGGGTGATGAGTTTTTCTAATCATTACTATAATAAAGATGGCAAGTTTGACCCTTTTATATATGAACAGGTTGGTATTCCAGATTTGTTTGAACTGGGTAAAGTGGGAAACAGGTTAAAAGTCTCTTTTGGTGTATTTATTATAAAAAATTTAGCATTTGTTATTACAGTATTACTAAAGTGGGAAACAGGTTAAATGTCAAAAGAACCACCAAAGGATATAATATAGAAGCACCACTTAAGAGAAACCTCAACCTTGATCTATTATGAAACAGCTTAGTTTTGCCCATTAATGTTTCTCATAGGTTTGTTTTGTCGGTTCATCTACCACTTTATATTAAGGTATTAAACTTAAATTAACTTACGTACAACATTAAAATACAATTAAAAATTTAAATTTAAGAGTAATACAAATAGTTATGAAAATTATCCAATTCCATGATCGTGTTATGAGCATGACATCAGCCGGCTGAAGCTTTCAGCTTCATCTTTTCGACCGGAGCCAGTCAACAGATTAATGATACTGGAATATTGTTCTGTGCTTACTTCCACTTTATACCTTTTTCTCATCAACTCCAACACCTTACAAGCTTCATCTACAAATCCAGCCTGCTCACAAATGCACAAAACCGCTTTAAAAGTAAACTTATTCGGCGTGAACCCGCGTCTAATCATCTCGTCGAAAAGATCAACCGCCTCCCGATAGCGAGAGTTACATCCATACGCCTCGATAACCGCAGTCCATGTCATCGAACCCTTCACGGGTATCATTTCAAAAGCCCTCACTGCCTTTCTCAAGTCACCACACGACCCGTAGAACCTCACGATTTCCGAAGAAACAAACGGAACCGACCCTAAATCTTTCTTCAAAACCTGCCCGTGAATCTCCTTACCTAGCTTCAACGAGTTGATCTCACCGCAAACACTCAACATTCTCGAAATTGTTACCGAATCCGGGCGGTGTTTCGACACTACCATTGACCGAAAAACACCAATGGCTTCATCAAAACATCCGTTTTCTGCGTATGATTCAATCATAGCCGTCCAAGAGATGACATTTTTACGGTCTAGATTATCGAATAGTTTAACAGAATAAGCATGACGACCACACTTTGCGTACATCATCATCAATGATGTAGTTATAGATACCTGTTGAGTAAAATTATTCTTCACAGCAAAACAATGGATTTCTTTACCCTGCTTCAAAGCTTTAAGCTTTTCACAAACTGGAATAACGGTGTTAATAGTAACGATATCAGGTTTAAATCTTTCTTGCTGCATCCAAACAATAGACCTTAAAGCCTGTTCAAGCCTGCCATTTGCGGCATATCCAGACATAAGTGCAGTCCAGGATATTGCATTCCTTTCTGTTGATCCATAAAAAACTTTTCTTCCCGAACCCATATCTCCACATTTGCAATACATATCAATCAAACCAGATTGGATGAACAATTGTTTCGAGTACTCTTTTGTCTTAATCACATAAGCATGAACCTCCTGGCCAAGTTTTCTAGATTGAACATGGCTGATCGCAGGAAGGATAGTAGTTAGTATAACTGAATTGGGACATATTTGTTGTTCTCTTACCATCCGTCTTAGGTACTCGAGTGCTTCAATCTGAAGCCGATTGTGTGCAAAACCAGCAATCATCGCCCCCCACAACACCACATCTCTTCGATCCTCAACGATTTCTTCGAACACTTGATGGGCAAGCCTAGTTTTTCCACATTTGAAGTACATATCAATCAAACATGTGCCTATAATCGAATCTTCAATGAACCCGTTCTTTATCAACAGCCCATGAGTCTTCAAACCTTGATAAAGAGCCGAAGCACCACCCAAACTTTTGATTAAACAAGAAAATGTATAGACATTCAATTCAATCCCTAATTCCCGCATTAATGAAAAGGTTTTCAGAATTTCATGATACATCTTTCCACCCCTGATCACACTGCCTCTAAGCAACGCGTTCCAGGGGTAAACACTTGATGTTGGCATTTCGTCGAACACCTGGCGGGCATCTTCGAATGAGCCACATGACGTGTACATATTAACAAGCTTGGTACGCAAAAACTCATTATTTTCAAGCCCGTTGATTCGGATATGAGTGTGAATCACCTTCCCAGTGGATAACGATTTCAAACGAACTACGGAAGCTATAAGTTCGGAAAAAGTAGTTGGATTTACAGGAATACCACGCTTGTCCAAGTAATCTAATATAGTGAGAGCCTCTTTGAGCTTATTTTGCTTGGCGAATCTTTGGATATCTTTGTAAATGGCATTGGGGTTCTTGGTGTGGAGTGGTAGTGCCGATGGGAAAGCATCTTTTTCTTCGAAATTATTTCGTTGTTTTCTTGTTGTAGAAGTTTGAGATTGAGGGGAAGATCTGATTTTGAAGGTATTTTGATTGGTTAGAGGATTCGGCGGCGGGAAAAGGTGGAGATGAACGGCTGTAGGAGAAGGTAGGATGCCGAGTCCTTCCATTTCGTCGCAATGGTCACCAAAACAAGCTACAAGTCCGAAATTATCTCCACGCTAACATATAACCAAATCGCGAGCACAACACTAGGTAAAAAAAATAAAAAATTAAAAAAAAACGCCAAAAATGACCTGATTGAGGTCAACAAAATCGGTTAACGGCGGAATTTCAATCAATCACCAATCAAAAATCAAATATTTAAACCAATTTGTTTAAGAATTGTATTCACATACATTATCATGTCCTATAAGCATAACAAGAAAATGATTAATATTTGTTAAAATGGACAAGAATTGTATACACATACATTTAACTTTCAGTTTTGATTCAACTATGTTGATGAACTGTTTTTGTAACCAATTTGTTTAAGAGTTCTATACTGTTATGGTGTTCTTTTATTGTATTGGAAATAATTCAAAGTATAGAACCAATTCTTTTTAAAATTAATCCATTTGTCACTGCAACCTTGCCTATGCATTGTGATTTGGTTAGGGTTGACAAATTTAAATATATGTACAATTACAAGACAGATTTCATACGGGTATTTTGTCTTATCAGTCGGCTAATCGGGATTTTGAAAAAGTCTGACACGACAGCGAAGCACGGGTCGTTCAACTTATTTTATATAAATATAAAATATAAAACAACTAAACAACGACTTTTATTAAAAAGTTAATGAAACATGTCACATAAAATCCAACAAACTATTGAGCCAGGTGGCCCAAAGGTGTTAAAAGAACTATTTATTATCACATGAAATTTGTTTAGAGTTAAGTTTAAGTTTTTTTTTTGTATTTCTATGCATCTTATCTTATCTTATCTTAATTTTAATAACGAAATAAAAATTGTGTCACATGTCTCATTTATAAAGTGTCCACATCACCACGCCACATGTCAAACTCACATTGAATTACCAATTTAGTAATCATCAATTAAGATAATTATCAATTTTATCAAAACTAAAATTTTATTTTAAAAGTTTGATAAAACTAATGTAGATTTGATTAATTACTCAATAATTTTAGTCTTTTTTTTGTGGAATAATCAACAACTTGTCATACATAATAAATTTTTAAATGTATTAAATTATTATTTAATATATTATGAGAATTTTATATCAATCATAATTTTCAAATTTCTTGATCATTATATTTTTCTTTGTATTTATCTAATATTATAAATCTATATTCAGCTCGTGTAATACACGGCTTACTAACCTAGTTTAAATAATACTTAAAAATGACCATGCTTACGTTATGTTCTTGAGTCCCTTTATGTTGTTTAGTTATTTTTTACAGATAATACTATTGATTTTATATGGTCATATATAATTTCATTAAATAAATATTATATGTCTATATATAAAACAAGTATAAAAAAAATCAACGGAGTGGTACATCAAACATATATAAAAAAAATCAACGGAGTAGTACATCAAACATATGTGCGATTTGATATAAATAAATAAACGAAACCGGTCACGACGCATAGAGTAACCAAGTTATTTATATTTCATTTTGTTATACATTTTCTTATTCATTATCTTTTACATAAATGTTATATTTTATTATATTTATAAATCATGTACATGTATATATACGGGTAATCGACAAGTATTTATAAAAATAAACTGGGCTCAATTCTCGAAGCCCACCATCGGCTAACCTAAAAGGCTAAAACACGCAAACAATTATTCACGCCCAAAAACCCAACCACGCACCAACCCTCTCCACTTTATAAATACCATTTCTTCATCTTAATTTTAGGGTTTTCGGGATAGAGCGGCGGCAGTAGCAATCAACCAGATTCGCCATGGGAAGAAGTATGTACAACAATTTGTTTAATTTTCATTTATGTCAATTTGTTCCAGATGCATTCGATTATTAAAAACCGTAGCCTCTTATCGTATACAACCATTGGTTATCATCGTTTGTTTTTGCATCGGAAATCTAATTTTTGCCGGATAATTAGGTTACGAATCTTATGAAAATGTGATTCTCCACTGGTAGTAGAAGGTTTGAGACGATTTGATTTTTACTTTGGTTTATAGATTCATGTATTTTCCTGTTGTTTTGAGCTAGAAGCCTAGACATGTTAGGTTTGAGATGTTCTATTTAAGCTATAAATTGTATGCAAATCTGGATTTTTATTGCTTCTTTACTGGTAGTTAAAATTTGAGACGATTTAGTTTTAGATGTAAGTTATGACTTTGGCAAATTTTTGAGCTAGAAATGGTTATGTTTGATATGCTCTTTTTAGATTATAATTTGTATGAAAATGTCGACCTTTTTCTTCGTAATTCTTAGAAGATTAGAGATGATTTAGTTTTTAGTTTTTAGTTTTTGATAATAATCCATGATCCTGGCCGTTGTTTTGAGCTAAAACTATTAAGTTTAGATGTTCTTTTAAGGTTATAAATTTTATGAAAATGTTTACTGGCAATTAAAGATTAGAGATGATTTAGTTTTTACTTTCTGATAACAAATTATGATTCTGGCTATTGTTTTGAGCTAGAAATGTTATGATTGAGATGTTTGTGTTGATTTATTTCATTAATCATATTTGTTTCTATTGTGCAGGACCCGCTAGATGTTACCGTCAGATCAAGAACAAGCCATACCCGAAGTCTCGGTACTGCCGTGGTGTTCCAGATCCAAAGATCAGGATCTATGATGTAGGCATGAAGAAAAAGGGAGTAGATGAGTTCCCGTTCTGTGTGCATTTGGTAAGTTGGGAAAAAGAAAACGTCTCTAGTGAGGCGCTTGAAGCAGCCCGTATTGCGTGCAACAAGTACATGACAAAGTTTGCTGGAAAAGATGCTTTTCACTTGAGGGTTAGGGTTCATCCTTTCCACGTGCTTCGTATCAACAAGATGTTGTCATGTGCTGGGGCTGATAGGCTCCAAACTGGCATGAGGGGTGCTTTTGGTAAACCACAGGGTGTGTGTGCTCGTGTTAGCATTGGTCAAGTTCTTCTTTCTGTTAGGTGCAAAGATGGTAACAGTCAGCATGCTCAGGAGGCCCTTCGTCGTGCTAAGTTTAAGTTCCCTGGCCGTCAAAAGATTATTGTCAGCAGGAAGTGGTATGAGTTTAAATCATATTTTTGTGTCATGTAGTATTTAGCGTTTTGTTGACATTACTTGTTTGTTATATGAGATGCTTATAATTTTTATATGATCATTGCAGGGGATTCACAAAGTTCAGTCGCACCGACTATCTACAGTGGAAGTCTGAGAACCGTATTGTTTCTGATGGTGTTAACGCCAAGGTAATTCTTCAACATCATCTGATAACAAGTATTTGGTTCAGTCAGTTTGATGAATTATTTAGACCAATTGTTAACTAGAGACCTGGGGTGTTGGTAGTGCTGGGTGGGTTTGGACCCATTGGATTGAACATTGGTTTGGCAATTCATTTAGCAACTACATAACAACATATTTAAAAATGAAAAAGAGTATGAACAACTGGTTTGATTAGCGTTCCGACTCCCAAGTTTAAACTGTTGCCTGAATTGCATATTATAATTTTTAAACCGACAAGGCTGATATGATTCTGTTTGGACAGTTCAGTTAGTTTTTTATGGTTTGTGAACACCCTTAGTGAAGCTTTTGCATTTTAAAAATAAGTGTCATGTTATTGGGTTTTTTTATTTTTTAAATTTTATATTTGTTTGTTTAGCTTTGTGAATCAAACTTGTGTTAAGTCATTTACTCTTTGGTAATGTTGTTTAGTGACAATTAGTAACCTTGTTTATTGTAATGACAGCTTCTTGGATGTCATGGACCTCTTGCTAACCGTCAACCAGGGCGAGCTTTCCTTGACGCCGTTGCTTAAGATACTATTATTGTTGCATTGTCTTTTTTGTTCTTCGGTTAATGGAATCTACTGAACGAATACCTTGCGTTTTGATTCATTATATTGTGATCTTTAAGCCGTTTGTTTCAACAGTCCTTTACCAGATCTTTTTGTTTTATGTTTGTTAGTTTGATATAACCATAGGTTTTTGCAACTTTCCAGCTTATATCACCAAATGTCTACTTCAAACTAGAGGTGCAAATCCCAAACCGGTTTGGGCTCTCAAACCGGTTCTCAAACCGGTCAAAACCGGTTTTGACCAACCCGGTTCCCAAACCGATCAAACCGAACTGGTTTCTATCGGTTAGGGGGTTTTGTGAAGAAACCGGTTTGAAACCGGTTTCTTCACATCACTTTTAAGCAACTTTTCTAGCCGTTTCTAGTCGATTTGAGCCTAAAAATTGGTATATATACCCCCTTTATGTGTTATAAACATTACACCACTTCCCAATCTCTAAAAAAACTCTTAAATTTACAATAATGTTTAAATACAGGTTAAAATAATTTGTATTTTCTTTCAGATTAGGTACTTTTGCAATCGTTTAGGTGTGAACTTATTCTCTTTTGTAATGTTTTATGTTTTTTTTCAATAAAAAGTATGTTTTTTTAGTTTTTATAAAGTTTAAAATATATATATATATATATATATATATATATATATATATATATATATATATATATATATAAAACCGGTTTGAGATCCCAAACCGTTCGGTTTGAAACCGAAACCGGTTTCATCGGTTTTCAGTATTCGTGTTTCAAACCGGTTTTGACCAAAACCGATTTTGGTCAAAACCGGTTTGAGAACCGAACCGGTTTGAGTTTCAAACCGGTTTTTGCACCTCTACTTCAAACCAAAAAGAAAAACTCAACTAGAACTTGCTAGAATAGCTTTTGATTTAGTTGGTTAATCAAGAATCTGTTGTCGTGGTTCTCTGTAGGTTATGTCCTAAATGCTATGTTCACCACTAAATTTAGTTCTCAACATCATAGAAATAAAGTTCACTAAAATTAGTTCTTGCCATCTTAGAAATAGACTAGATTAGACTTAAGGTGTCCATCAAATCGAATTTGAGTTCTTCTGGCTATTAATGTCAAATTATTTGAATTTTAAAATTTTGAATCTAAATTTGAATTCGAATGAATTTAGTCCAACTCCAATTGAATAGGTTTAGTTGAATTCAAATCATATTCGGGTTAATTCGAATAAACCGATCAAGGGTAGAAGAAAGTTATCATAAAATCATTTTTAACTAATATCCAATTCACACCGTCTTTCAATAATTTAAGAACCTTCATTTAGAAACTTTTAGCTTTTAAAAGACTTAAGACCCTTCATTTAGAAACTTTTAGCTTTTAAAAGACTTGCAAAATCAACAAGTGAGTTCTTCTGGCTATTAACATCAAATTATTTGAATTTTAAAATTTGAATCTAAACTTGAATTCGAATGAATTTAGTCCAACTCCAATTGAATAAGTTTAGTTGAATCCAAATCATATTCGGATTAATTCGAATAAGTTTAGTTGAATCCAAATCATATTCGGGTTAATTCGAATAAATCGATCAAGGGTAGAAGAAAGTTATCATAAAATCATTTTTAACTAATATCCAATTCACACCGTCTTTCAATAATTTAATAGAACCTTCATTTAGAAACTTTTAGCTTTTAAAAGACTTACAAAATCAACAATAGTTCATTTAGAAACTTTTAGCTTTTAAAAGACTTACAAAATCAACAAGTAAAAGATTTTCATATATCCAACTTGAAGTCTTGAACACAACAACAAAGTATGACCATATGACTGGACCAACAATGGAATGACTATGTTACGAAGCAGTAAGCTAGAGTAGTCGAAGCGTCTAGTGGCTAGGTTATAAACCACTAAGTCAACAATGGAGAAACTGAGAAAGTGAATGAGATGAAGAGCGTTGCTAGTTGCTAGGTTATTTGTTGGATCAATGAGAAAGTTGATGAGATGAAGAGCGCTGCTAGGTTATTTGTTGGATCAATTTGTAACTAGGTTAAAACTCGAAAGAAATTGGACTCTAAATAAACATCAATAATCATATTAAAATTATATAAAATTATATAAAATATATATAAAATATATATACATTTAACTCTTATTCGGATTATTTGATTCGTATTTGAATTAGTTGAACGAATAAGGATTTTGAATTCGAATTGAATTCCATTTCGAATAATCAAATCGACTGCGGGTCATCTTCATCAACTATTCTACTTTCTTCATAGCCTCATCTTTATCTTGTCGTATCCTGATTGTTAAATGATTAATCCCCCTATTGTTCGTGGTTGTTTTGGTTTGTTTTTGGACTGTTTTAGAGTTGCTATATATGCACTAAAATTTGAGAAAAATAAAGGTTTCATTGATTTATTAAAACATAATGTAAATTAAATATTAGTTACACATGTTCTTAGGATATCTTTTTTTACCTTTAATTCAAATAGATTCGAATTCAACCATGTTTATTAGATTCAAACTCTACTAATTTTGTTCAAATACCCCAATACGATTCCACAAAAACCCCTACCTAAAGTAACCAAAGGCGATTTGAAAAACCACCATTAAAAATTGACTAGATGAGCCTAAATGTTAGGGGTGCAGGCCCAACTTAAAGCGTGTTTTGTTTTACTTTGAGTATGATTTGTGCCGTGCGCTTTTGAGTAAATGAGTCACCGAGTAGAAAGTGGTTCATATCAACCTAACCCAATAACATGTTACCCTCACAATGCACTACCTTTGTAGTAGTATACACAAACACCGATAAATATTTTCATGATCCTGTCAGGACTGGATAATGTACTTTCTTTTTGAAAGAATGTTGTATGATGAATGTATGGTAAAAAGGTCCAAACATGAGTAAAAAATGACAAATTTGTTTAGGAGATCAAGAAATACACCTCCATTGACCACCATAAACAACTTATTAATCAAGAATGGAAATTAATCCTCGTTTATTTGAAGAGAAAAGGGCATTGATCTTTATCTCATGTTTAAGACAGACCAACACCTGCCAAGGCCGGTTTTAGTACCTATGCTCCAATTTCTCATTTTCCTGGTAACTCTTAACATACCTGCAAACATAAATAGCATATTTAACAGCTGGGGGAAAATAAAAACAGAAAAAAACAGAATGAAAAAGAAAAGAAAAAGAAAAATAAAAAGAAAAAGAAAATTGCCCATCCCTTAAGACAACTAGAATTTGATGACACAAGAATCGAAGTTTGATCATTGATCTGGCAATTCTAACCCATATATTTACTAACAGGCAAGTTCAATTAGTTCTATCTCTAATAGGTCCTTAAAATAAATATAGCTTAAACAAGGTGTGGACTGAAAGCTGGCTGGTGTATTTTTAATGCATTTATCATCAATGTATTCGTTTCTTATTAAAACAAGTATAACAAGCCTATTTAGCTGCTTGAATGAAAGTAACCTCAAACAGGTCCAAAATCCCCTAAAATAAACCAGCAACATCTCCGTTACTAGTAACTCATCCAAATCATGTGATTGTCTCTACCTGCAAGTTCTAGTAATGCACATGGCATACACATTTGTAAATACAACCCAAAATACTTACAAACAGAATTGAACACGTTAAACCTCTAGGCTCTGCCCAAGGTTATAGCAAACTACAAAAGCCCAAAATAAAACATTGTCTAATATAACAAAATTAACACTCATTATGTAGCTTTGTACCACGAATCATATGAACACCATATGCAGTTGCTAGAGCTACCAGAAAAGAAGTAACCACTACGAAGTAATGAAAAACCACTTCATACAATCAACAACCATAATCACATTTCTCTGCAGATCTTCAACACTCTTTCTTAATATTGAACTTCTTAGACCATTTTAATAAACTTATGGCTTTTTGCTTTGTGGACATTTTATGGAAATGCAACTGGTATTAAACTTTGTATCTAAGATAAATAACATTGACCAATAGTTCTATATACAAGAAAAGATTATCACAAGATTGGAAGTCTTCACATTTTTGGTGACAAATGCTCAAAAATTTAGATTAACAAGTTATAGAAAATATACCAATCAAATTACAAGTATATACACCCATAGTTGTCAAAGGCGCACTAAGTAGCGTAGGATCCATCCAGGCATTATGGTAAGCCTCCGGCGAAATTCTGTAATCTATGGTCAAACTGTTCTAAGACATTTGAAAATGGCCTGGAGCAACCTTAAACAATCTAAACTAGCCCTAACCAAGCCAAAAACATGTTTAAGATCCCTAAAAATGGTATGCTTATTCCATGTGCCTTACTTATCCTAGAGCGTCACTATTTAAGCACCTTGCACTTGAGCCCAAGACTCACCTTTTGTGCCATGTGCCTTTGACAACTATGTATACACCATAGGCATAAGATTGTTTTTATCTGAAACAACATGAGATACAGCACTTGAATGGCTGCACCAACGAGTTTCGATCCTTGGTCAAGATTCTTTTGATTGAAACCAAAAGGTAAAATTCCACCTTTTCTAATCAAAATATGAAAAATTAACTTGTTTCAGTTCATTAGATTATATTAGTTTTTGTCCTCGTTTATAAGTATTTCATTAACTTAATAACTTCATATACTATTATTACAAAAGCCAATGTCAAAGATAGCACCCAATACAAATCTAAGAATGTAGCTTTCTGATCACATATACATCACCATTGCAATATGTGAAATGTGAATCCAGAGCTAATTTTCCGTCACAAATTCATAAATCCACAAAAACTTACTACTCACTAAATTGCTAAAATGATTAGGTTATACAGATAAATAAAAACAAACATATAATAGAATCGGAAATGATGAAATTGATATTGCAATTGATCCTTACGTGTAAACGCCGACAACAGGGCCGACGAGAAGGATGGTGTTAAGCCAATTCTCCGTGACCTTGTGAGTAATCTTATGCGTGAAATCGTTCCAGAGACCAGGCATCACCTTCTGCTGAAACGGCGATAGGCCGTACACAACGGACTTTATCTTCACCGGAATCTTTCCCATTGACAATTGCTCCGATCTGACGAATCTGCAAAATTAGGGTTTGAAAATGCAATTTGGTAAAGGATTAGGAATCAAGACAGATCGAGAGCAAGAACTAATATAACTAATATAGCGAGAAAGCCAGATTGTTTTAATATTATTGGGCTATTGGGCTTAAATCCATTATTTATCTTTGAGTAAATTAATATTTGAGTCCATGCTCAAAGGTTTGCTTTTTAACAAATCGATGTTTGTTTACTTTTTCTAAACATTCTATATACTACATACTAGTTTTTTTTTTTTTTTTTTTTTTTTTTACACGACGAACTTAAAAAAAATTATAAATACAATCATAATCTACGAAAATTATGTATTTTTATAACTATATAAAAATTTATCAATAATTATAGGTGGGTCGGAGGTTTTATGACAGTGGACATTTAGGCGGTGTGTTTTCTCTGGAATAGATGTGCAACAAAGAGGGTCTTGGTTACTCGTATGGACTGCGATCGTAACGTGTCATGGGTAACATCGTTTGCCATGATGAGACGCTCGGATAACCGGATGTTTGCAGTTAATCCAAAATTTTATGGTGATAACAAGTGTCTTTTTTTACTAATTGAAGTATGACAAAAGTTTTTGTTTATTATATAGTATAGATAGATATAGATATCGATATAGATATATATTTTTTTGTGTCGCAATTGATTTTCACAACATTATTAATAAAAAAACTATAATTAATATTAATTTCTTAAAATTAATTAATAAACAATAATTAAATTTTAAAAATATTCATTCATCACTCATAATCCCACTTTAGCGAGCGAACCAGAAACTTGACTGCATAACCAAACCAGTTATTAACTAGACCTAACACGAAACTCGACTCAATCAAATCGGTTATTAATCAATACGATACAAAGCGATTACAACCTTATAAGAACAATATGTAAGTCAGGGACCGATTTAAAGTTTCAAAGTGGAGAACCAAATATGAACGGGTTAAAAAAAACTTGTTTTAATTAACTCATAAAAGAATATTATTTTTTTAAAATTTTTGGTTATTAGACTGCCTTTTTTCTTTTCTTCTGATACTGATTTGTTTTCTAAGCAAATTGGTTTTATCGATTTAGGTTTTAATGTTCCACAAACAAATTATTACTTGAGTCGGTTTTTTCTTTTATCTTTTTTGACAAATAACCAGTCTAGTTATTCTTTAAAATGTTTAACCAAAAAGTAATCGATATATACACCTCTTCATCTAATCATACCCTCAATTTATTTTTGATTCAACATGTATTTATTTAGAAAATCATAAAATATATGCAATAAGATAGTATATTTTACTTCATTTAAGGGCATATACAATGTTTTAGAGATATTTAGTATATACCATTATTTATGTATAGTTAACAAGAAACTTAATGTTTGTAAGAGTAGAACCGTTCATACCGTTTGCTTTAGAGAATTGTATATGCCTAGTTTTTTTATTTATTTTTTTAACGATCATTCATACAAAAAACTAACTCCTATTCCTCGATAGGCTACAAACTTTGAGCACGAGACAATTTTACCTAACAAAGAATTAAGATGCCTGAAACCCCCTGAATGCCCTAATGTTTAAGGCCAATTAACATGGCTAGCTAATTAACGGTTGCATCCTAATTAGATGGTAGAATCTTATCGCCGGCAAGACCAACGATTCTCAAGGTTCATTTTTGGTTCATCATCTTCCCCAAACGATCGCCTACAATACCAACAATTCATAGTTTATCATCGATTTTGACTTATCTATTTCGGCTTTATGGTCTAATTTGCTTTGTTTTGTTGGGTGGCGGTGAATCTACGTTGTCGACGGTCGCCATTATGAAATTGTGACGTCAATAGCAGCTAATGTCACGGTTTATCTCCGATTCTCACTTATCTATTTGGAGTTTAAGGCTTGCTTTGATCTGATTTGTTGTTGTCGCAACTATTAACAATGATATTCAAGATGTTTGAAGAGAAAACTGTTTTGTATTTCTTTTTCTTGATTTTTTACATTGACTAATGCTGCAATTTATAGGGAATACAAGAAAACTGTACAAGGAAATAATATCAAATCATGAGCTGGAAATTAGAAGGAAAACGTGTGACCTTTAAATGTGGGATATGATTGAAGACTGACCCCATAATTTTCTCTGAAAATTATTTTCCTTTTTAACACTCCCCCTCAAGTTGAATAGTGGGATCTCCGAAATTCAACTTGTTCAAACAGTTGACAAAGATCGTTCCATTTACGGCTTTTGTTAGTATATCAGCTAGTTGGTCCCTTGAATGGACAAACGGTAGTTCAATAATCCCTGCTTCTAGTTTTTCTTTAATAAAGTGTCGATCAACCTCTATATGCTTTGTTCTATCATGTTGTACAGGGTTTTCAGATATTTGAATCGCAGCGGTATTATCACACATAATTCTACTAGCTCTATCTGGAGGAAAACCAATCTCTTTAACAAGCTTGTGTATCCATAAGACTTCTGCTAGGCCCCGTGCTATTCCTCTGAATTCAGCTTCGGCACTCGAAAGAGCAACAACTTTCTGTTTCTTGCTTCGCCATGTTACAAGATTTCCACCTACTAAAGTAAAATAACCTGATGTTGATCGACGGTTTCCTTTGTCTCCTGCCCAGTCAGCATCAATATATGCTTGGATATCTAAATGTCCGTTTGTTTTAAATAAAACACCATGACCAGCGGTTCCCTTGAGATATCTAATAATTCTAAATACTGCCTCCATATGAGCGACTTGAGGTTGATGCATGAATTGGCTCACAACCCCAACAGCATAAGCTATATCGGGTCGCGTATGTGAGAGATATATTAGCTTTCCTACCATCCGTTGATATCTCTCTTTGTCAGCTAGCTTCGCCCCTTCCTCTATATGAAGTTTATGATTCACAATCATTGGAGTGTCAACCGGTTTACAATCGACCATTCCTGTCTCTGCCAATAGATCAAGAACATATTTCTTCTGGCAAATGAATATTCCACGTTTAGACCTTAAGACCTCGATTCCGAGAAAGTATTTTAGTCTGCCCAAGTCCTTCATCTCAAACTCTGTAAACAAACTTTCCTTTAATTTCACCATTTCTTCTTTATCATTTCCCGTAATGATCATATCATCCACATAGATAATCAAGCAGGTTATGAGTTTGTTTCTTCTTTTAAGAAATAGAGTATGATCTGAGTTACTTTGTTTGAATCCATACCTTTTCATAGCTAAAGTAAATTTGCCAAACCAAGCCCTGGGTGATTGTTTCAATCCATAGAGGGATTTCTTCAACCGACATACTTCCTTACTTTTAAAATCGTCTGAAAATCCTGGTGGGGCTTCCATATAAACTTCTTCTTTAAGCTCTCCATGAAGGAATGCATTTGTAACGTCAAATTGATGAAGTGGCCACCCTTTATTTGCTGCTATCGAGAATAGAACCCTAATCGTGTCAATCTTAGCAACAGGTGAGAAAGTTTCAGAGTAATCAACTCCGTATGTCTGAGTATATCCCTTAGCAACTAGTCGTGCTTTGTATCTTTCAATGGTTCCATCGGGTTTGTGTTTTACATTTGTGACAACCCGTCTAAATCAGGTCAAACCTCTCTCCGTTGACTTTCGTTGACTTTTGAATTACGTATTAGTTATGTGATTTACTGCTTTAATACATGATTAACTGTGATAGTTAAATGATTAACCGACTTCGATTCCACATTAAACTAAATATATACGTACGTAAAATATAACGTCCATCGTATAATTAAATGTGGAATTTCAACAATAAGAAAATAAATATAAAATTTGACATTTTATATTTTATCAAACCGATTCAAAACTGTTAAGTCGTTTCATGAACTTAAAACGTTTTACGAACTTCAAACAAGTGTTACGTTGTCAAGACTTAGCCAATATCCAAAACGTTTAGCCTATTGGGCCCGGTAAGCCCATTAAGCCCAAAATAACTCCGATCGACCCGAAAATTTAACCAAATGCTCGTATCAACTAGTCGAGTAAAACCCCGAAACCGGAAACCCGACCCGAGGTCCGAAACCCATTGGGCCAAACCCGGCCCAATGCTTCTTTCTTTTCTTTCGCGGCCCGACCCGATCCCGATTGGGCTTCGGCCCAATCCGCCACATAACTCGATTGGGCTTCGGCCCAATCCACCACGTAAAAACCAACTGGGCTTCGGCCCAGTCCACACCGAAAGCGAATGGGCTTCGGCCCATTCACCCAAATTAAAACCCATTGGGCTTAGGCCCAATCTTAACAAGTTTAATAAATTGTTTTTAGCCCACTATGTTTTACAAAGTTTTATAAAACTTAACCAAACATTTAACCACTAATATTTTTATAAAACTTGGGTTAACAACATTTATGAAAATAAAAATCACCATTCAATTGGATAAAATATACTTGTGTTATATTTCAAAAAGTTATAATTTTTATAAACTCCTAACCACCGTCTATTTTATAAAAGCTCCTAGAATTTTTATAAACTTATAAAATTAGTAGCCTACTCAAGAGAATTAGTTGGTTAATTGTGGTGTTGACAACACACAATTAACCAAAGGTTAATAAATCCACTTTTAGTATAAAAAGGAGGTTAGGGGGAGCTTGGTCTCCTTGCACCCAACCAAGCAACACACCACTCTCCCTCCTCTTTCTCACTAACCGGCCGGCCACCACCCTACCTCCGCCGCTGCCACCGCCCTCCGGCCACCGTCCGCCGCCGAGAACCACCGCCGGAAGCCGCCACCGCCACCTCTTCTTTTTCTTGTTTCCTTGGCTCACTTTTGTGAGTCTCCTACACCTTTTCTCCTTGTTTTCTATCATGATTATCACCCAAGAATCACCCTACAAGTCTTGACAACTAAAAACCACTAACACTTATGATTAAATCTTTTAATCTTGGAATGCTTGCTTGCAAACAACTAACACAACTCTTTCTCTTAACCTCCATTCTTTTTAGATCAAAGATGGTGAAACACTTAGTGAAACCTTATGGCTAGTAGCTTAAGTGCACCTAGATCTAATGAAATCCATGGATTTCAAAGTTAGTTGTTTGCAAATCCAAGCCTCTTCATAATTAATAAAAATGTGAATGTATATTGAGTTAATCATCAAAGTCTCTCTTCTTAACCTCCATTCTTCTTATGATCTTTAAACATTCTCATGGTGTTCTAGGAACTTAAAGTAGCCAAGAGAATGGGGTGAAACACTTGGAGAAATCTATGGAAAGTATTCAAGTGCACCCAAGATCATCATGATCACTCATATGCAATTTACATAACCTTAAGTTAAAAGACTAAATAATGTTACTTGTTATTATTTACTTTTGGTCCTAACACAAGTGTTTGTGTTAGTAGATTTACATTTTATTGTCCTAACATTTTTATGTTAGTAGATTGCATTTAATTATATATTTGGTCCCAACACATGAATGTTGGTTGATTTTTATTATTTCATGATGTTTAGTAAAAATGTTAACTAACTATATATAAACCATGTTATATTATGTTAACTTATTACATGAAATTATAATAAACAAATATATAAGAACCATGGACTTTAAAAATAAATCTAAATCACTAAAGTAACTAGTGATTTATAAAAAAATGGACAAAAGGAATATATGTTCTTACTAGATTTAGTAAGAAATGAATTTATGTCAAATGATTTAATGTATGGACAAAAAGAATAAAAATAAATGATAGATTTGGTAAGAATAATATTTATGTCAAATGATTAATTTGACATAAAAACTTGGATTTATTACAAGTTTTAACATTTCTTGAAACTTACTAAAAATGGACATTTTATAAAAAGATTCTTTTTGAAAATAAATGTTTTCATAAAAGATTTTTATAAAAATAAACCAAGACAAATCATTGGTTTGAAAGGTCTATAAAGACTTTTAATATTACTTTGATGAAAACAAAGCATCCAAAAATGAATCAACGTTCGTTGGAGATTTTTGTTAAATAAAAGCCAAGTTTTATAAACCAAATGTTATAAATCCAAGCGTCGTCCTAAATATTCTTATCAACGTTTTCTATTAAAATATTTCATGGACTTGAAATATTAATTTACCTTTGAAAATGATTAAACGTTTAAAACCTTAAATGATTTTTCTTAAAGATGTATGTTTTATAAAATAAAACAAACGTTAATAATTATTTTGACAAATAATTATTTGCAAGGAAACTTAAACTTTGTTTTATTCACTAAATAATTGTTAATCGTAATTATTCAAAATAATTATAACTTGCAAGATTAACAAAATCGAATAAGTAATTATTTAATTAAAATAATTATTCGAACTCATGAAAATAATAATAAACATTATTATATCTTATTACTCAATGTTCAAAGACTTGGTTGAATTATTGAAGATGATTATTTGTTTATATTTATTGGACATAAATATAAATAACCATAAATATATTTAATAAATAAATACAAGATAACGAGTTTTCGATAATACAAACGGACTTAAATCGTCAAGACTTGACCGGTATCGCTTGGGTGACGTATGTTACTCAAATGATCATAGACCTTATGCATATGTTATTTAATTATTTAGGGCGTTACGTGCTACCGTCCTTTGCTGCTTAAATACCGCTTATCTGCTAAAACTGTGAGTTTCACGGCCCCTTTTCCTTTTAACTGTTTTATACTTGGGGGAGAAATCATGAAAACTGATTAAATGCTTTTTACTTAATATTATGGTTTACTTGTTAGCCGTATGACTACTTGTTCTCTTACTGATTGCCCAACTTGGTACATTATCGTTATAAACGTTTGTACAACCGAAAATCCCATCATTAATTGATTTTAATTAGTTCCGTACGAAACGATAGCTAGTGAGTAGATCTATTTGGGTTGACAACCCTACCCTAACTGGTAGCTCCAGTTCTGACTCCGGATTGTCTGGGGGTACACGTCAGTTATTCTGCACTGTTTAACATCTCTGGGCAAGAGATGCCGGGTGGGTAAACTGTTAGTATTTGAAATCAAGGTTCAGGTGAGATCATACAACCACAACAATAAACCCTGATAATATTTAAGTATACCGAAACTGTTTTACAACTGTTTACAACTGTTTAACTATCGAGTCCTAAACCTGTGAACCTCACCAGCTTTATGTTGACCCGTTTTATATTCATGATTTCTTAGGTAATTGACGAGACTTCCTTGAAGACATGCAATTGGAGCTCACAAATGCTAACGGACCTGTCCCTGGAGTCATAGTCCTGACTATCCAACTTAACTGCTTTAAGCTTTTAATAATCGTTTAAGACTTATGTTTTAAAATGTAAGACATTAATGTTTCCACTACTCTTTCCGCTGCAATAAAACGAATTAATGTTTTATGAAGTTTTTAAATTTATTAGAAGTGTTCTATGTATCCTCGACTATGATTCCATTCTGGCTCACACCCGAAACCGTTGACCGGGGTGTGACAACATTGAATACCCAACGACACCCTACTGGTTTCTTCCCTGGGGGAAGAATGCACTTTTCCCATGTTTCACTCCTTTTCAGTGCACTCATCTCTGTTTCCATTGCCTTTCTCCAGTTCACAGACTCCAGGGCTTGTTTGATATTGGTTGGAATTTCTTCAGAATATAGTGACGCCATAAATGCCTTAGCTTCTTTTGACAGGTTCCCTGTTGTAATGTTCGCCATAGGGTACTTAGAACTTCGGGTTTCTTTCTTGGGAGAGTATCTTTTTGGAGGTATTCCCCTGTTGGTTCTTGGTGGAAGAACATATCTCTCAGTCGTTTGCCCTGGTTCATTTTGTTCCTCTTGTACCGAAGTAACCTGTTCTTCTGTTATCTCATGGTTACCACGATTAGTAGAGTTAATGGAATCAATATTGTCAACCGTGTTTTGGGAGTTACTTACCTCGGCTATCAAGTCTGGAAGATCATGTTCAGTGACACTGATTGTAGGTGTTGTACATTGTACCGGAGGTGACTCGGCTTGGGTAGAGTGATTAACTTCTTCTGAAGGAGAAATCCATCCTAACCAACTCAATGTGTCATCACGATTTATTTCCCCCTGACCAGTGTGTTGGGTGTTATAAAAGAATTCCGTTTCAAGAAAGTCACAGTTCATGGTTGTAAATGTGTGACGTTTCTTTGGACTATAACACCGGTATCCTTTTTGGTTGACTCCATAACCCACAAAAACACATTTTTCAGCACAAGGATCGAGTTTGGTCCGTTCGGTTTTGGGTATGTGAACAAAGACAGAACAACCAAAGATACGAGGTTGGAGGGTCAGAGCAGGGGGGACTTTTGTAAATTTGGATAAAGTTTGAAGAGGTGTTCTAAGTTTGAGAACTTTGGTTGGGAGACGATTAATGAGATATGCAGCAGTGGCAAGGGCTTCAGGCCAGAAAGATTTTGGGACTTTTGATTCAATTAGGAGAGCCCGGGTTATTTCAAGAAGAATACGGTTTTTTCGTTCAGCTACCCCATTTTGTTCAGGTGTATGGGGACATGAGGTTTGATGAATTATTCCTTTTGTTTGAAGAAATTGTTTCATGGAGGCATTCACAAACTCTCCTCCATTATCAGATCAAAGGATTTTGATATCTCTTTGAAATTGTGTTTTAATCATTGAATGGAACATTGTGAATTTATCAAATACTTCAGATTTAAGTTTTAAGAAATACACCCATGTCATACGGGTACAATCATCAACAAAAAGAAGGAAATATCGAAAATTTTGCCCCCCAGTGACTTCTGCGGGCCCCCACACATCAGAGTGAATTAACTCAAAAGGGTGCTCAACCCTTGTGTTATTTGGTTTAAATGTATGTCTGTGGCTTTTAGCCAACATACATGTCTCACATTGAAATAATTCATTTGAACGAAAAAGTTTAGGAAATAAGAGATGTAAATAACCGGTGGATGGGTGTCCCAATCTCCTATGCCATAGCCAAGCTTCTCTATTAGTAGTTCCATGAGCCATCATTGCATTACCCTCCTGAGTCACTTCATCCACATAGTACAACCCCTGACGTTCAGTGCCACGTCCAATAATCGTTCCCGTCCTGATATCCTGTAAGATACAAAATGTGGGATGCATTATAACAGTGCAATTTAATTCTTTCGTCACATGACTGATTGATAATAACTTGTGTGATAAAGATGGGACATAGAGGCAGTTTGATAATTTTAATGTTGAAGATATTTCAACGGTGCCTCCTCCCTTCACTTGTACAATTCCTCCGTTTGCGGTTTGAATATGAGTTTTTTGTGGCTTTGACATCGAGACTATATCCGAGATTTCATATGTCATAGTGTCAGTTGCTCCGCAATCAAATATCCAAGCATTGTTGGAAGCCTTGGGATTATTATAAGAATCCTTTATAATATTGGCTTCTCCAAAAACATTTTTATTTTTTGGAATATTATTCACGTTGGCTTCATAATGAGAAATGTGGTTTTTGTATTTTTTTAATTTAGAAATGCAAGTGAGTTTTGACATATCAACAGTTTCATAATTCGGTGGTGTTTGAGGGGGGTAATTCGACAATTTAGAAACATGGGAAGAGATAAGGTTAGAAATTGAAGGGTCCAAGAATATCTTCTCAACCCTTCTACCTGAAGTTTCTCTCGTCCCCACTTGCGCAGCCGACATTATACGTGCACATTCCCCTCCCTCTATTCCGGTAAGAGAACAACCGTATCCGCCGTCGTTGGTGGCCTCTGTTGATAAAAGTCGACTTTTTTTAACCTGAGATGAGGCTCCATTTGATTTCTCTTCGAGTTCTGATCGGCGTTGCTCTTGTGTGAGACTCGCTAACCCTTCGACGTTGCTCTTGAGACCAGCGACAACATCTTGTTGTGGGAGGCTATTCGCAACAGTCCCTAGTCTATTCTGATGTGCTATTTCTTTTCGAACAGCAGCACACGTACTTTGTTTCTCGTTTGGATTTTGGGAAATCAGACTGTTTCTGAGGATGTTTGCGATTTGGCTAGTAAGGCCAGACTGGCCAGTTGTGACTCGGCTGCCGTCACTAGACATGGCAGTTTAGAAGGTTGAACAAGAATGGATTGGGGTAAATGATGAGCAAGAGCGAATGAATGAATCTAAGGATCATTCACTGCTCTGATACCATATTAACAATGATATTCAAGATGTTTGAAGAGAAAACTGTTTTGTATTTCTTTTTCTTGATTTTTTACATTGACTAATGCTGCAATTTATAGGGAATACAAGAAAACTGTACAAGGAAATAATATCAAATCATGAGCTGGAAATTAGAAGGAAAACGTGTGACCTTTAAATGTGGGATATGATTGAAGACTGACCCCATAATTTTCTCTGAAAATTATTTTCCTTTTTAACAGCAACTGTTTAACTGATCTTGAATCACTTTTCTATTACTCTATGATGGTTTTGGTGATGGTGAGATGAAGAAAATGTTTCGCTTGCCTTTTTGCTGATTTGAGCCGTTTACGTCGATGATTATACTAATATTCTTGTTCTACATATCGATTGGCAATTTTTTGGGACAATAATATCGCAAATGAGTTGTTTGTGCTTTGTGTACAAGTTTCTTATGTTGTTCTTAGTTTTGTAGAGGATTCGATGTTAATAAGAACAATGGTTACCGACTTACCGGTTTCAAATGATGTTCTTTAAAGTCCCCTTATTGGACAAAATCAGTTACTATCCTTTGAGTTTTCAGGAGTTCATTTTTACCCCCACACTTCCAAAAATAATCCAATCAGCCCCTTTTAGATGGGTTTGAATTTTATCAAACCCCCAACTTCTATTTCACAAATAACAATTGAAGTGTTTGTGTTGTATGTAAAAGTTTCTTATGTTTCTGGTTTGTTGTCGGTAACATCGTTGAGGTTGTGTACAAGTTTCTCAGGCATTAATCTGACTCTCCGATAAGATTATAGTGGCTATGATGATCTATGTATAGACACTTTAACGAGACAATAGCCTAACAGTTTTTCAGAGTATGTAGTAACAACCAAAGCAAAAAATATTATGTTTAAAAACGCAACTGTAATACTTTATATTTCTCGCGCTACAACACGGACCGGTTTTATTCCTATCTTATTCTAAAATGCTAACATGAAATAGTTTGAAAACTATAAACACTAAAATAGAAAAGAAAAGAAAAAAACTAGGTTACATATTCATTTTCCAAAACTGGTTTCGTCCGCATCTCCATCGCCACCGGCATCTTACCATTTCCAACGGCGACCACCGCCAAAGAAACACCACCTTCCGTCACATATTCCATCTTCTCCACCCTCCTCCGCCGCACACACCGCCTCACCGCCACCATCACTCCATACACCGCCGCCGCCGCCACCACCAAAAACACCCCTCCCACCATCCCACCAACCCACCACCCATTACTCCCACCCTTTTTATCACCACCATCCCCCCCAACAGCAATCGGATTCTCTGGCCCTTTCACCGGCATCATCGCCGGCGCCGGAACCGGCGCCGGAACATTTTCTTCAACAACCACCCCAAAATGCCCCTGTTTTATCCCCTTACAAACACTCCCATTAACCACACGATCGAACTCAACCCCACCAAATAAATCAAAGAAAACACATTTTGGCGAAACCCCATCTTTCAAAACCCCAAAAGATTCAAACTTTATCAAAATCGGATCCTCCGACGCCCGGAGATCCAGCTCCGGCAACACTTTGGCCGGCGATAATGACGCATTGTAAGCAAATAAACCCACCACCGGAGACAAATACAAATACCCCGGCATCGGGTAGTAAACCGACGACCAGTTTCCCAGATTCTGGTACACTAAAACCACCCTCTCCACGTACGGATTCTCAAAAACTCCGGCGGGGATATCAAACTCTTTGTACCCGAAATACCCTTTTCTCCTCAACCCACCACTTCTCAAACGGAGGGCGGAGACTGTGATTCCGGTGAGTTCAGGGCTCACATTGCCGTCGTAGATGACTCCGGTGACCTGCCGGTGCCGGAAAAAGGATCTGAAAGCGTAATCTTGAAGAACTGAATCAAGAAATCTTGATGAAAGGGAGATGTTTTTGGGAGGTGATTGAGCATTTTGAAATGGGAATTTGGAGAGTAAAATTGCAAAAAATACACGGTAGAAATTAGCTAAAGAAATCATATCATGGGTTCAAACTTCAAAAGATGAAAAGACATCAAGTTTTGGGCTTGTTAATATTTATTTCAAGATCTGGAAATAAATTAATGCGAGGGGGCATAACGGGTCGATCTTGAAGAGGGTGTCGAATATATTTATTTAACCTTTGTTAAATCTTAAAAAGGTAAATTGTCTTTCACGTTCATTTATTAGTTTATCATTATTTATTACGTCCTAGATTCCTAGTTCTATTGTGGTGTAGTGGTAGGAAGCTTGTGTTCTCTGCTTGAGACACAGGTTCGATTCTTACGGACAACACTTTGGAAGGGGCATTGGCGATGAGGGGAGACTTGGGGCTGAAAGGTCACAAGTTCGATCCCTGAGCTCCCAGGTTTTACCACCCGACCGCTCGCGGAGGTGGATTTTCCCTGGAATGAGCTCAACTGGTGTAAATAGTCCCCGGGTTTTCCGGGACATTCGTTGGCCGTTCAAAAAAAAAAATTTACTAGATACATTCACACATACATATAATGTGACAAAGTCACATATGACAGCGTCAGATTAACCTGCTCGTATTAATAGATTATAAATGAGAGTCTCTAACTAAAAAGAAACGTAAAAGAATGAAAATATGTGACGCACGACCCACCTTGTACCACACATGTTCTTCCCAAATCCCAAGTAGTTGATTATGAGGAAACATATTCCCTTGTAGTGGTCGTAATATCCTTTAATATTTAATCGGTCTCGCAACCGTGGGCAGACTTTAAATGAAACTTATGGAAGTATTCGCTACATACTTATACGGTACACTTGAATGACATTCACATGAAAATCTATAAAGGATTAGAAATGCTCGAAGCATTAAAATAGTATATTCTCTTTACTGCCGTTCTGAAAAAAAAGTATATTGATATGTGTGTTATAAAACCCCCAAGAGATTATTACACCCTCTCAAGAAAACTAGTCACATATGGTACAGTTAACTCGGTAATTATTTTGGTATGTCTGTTCACCAAATTTTACACTCTTAAAGTTTATTACAACCGTAGTTTACAGTGATGATCTAAACATCTTTGAAAGTCTCTGTCGAATTTTTAGAGAATATATTGAAATAATTAAACATAACTTGATTATTCCTCGACTCGTAATTCAAGTATATGTGAAACTATAGTCCATCAATCAATCTATATCTAGAAGATGTTAGCATATTATAATATAAACAAACTTTATATGGTAAGCATACTTATAGTTGTCTAATCACTAGATATACAAAATGATCCTTACATCCCCCAAGTAGACGACGGAAAATACTTGGTCTAGAAGTATTGTACTTAAACACCCACTAATATATCTCGTATATAACATGAAACATGATATTACATTTCTTAGTACACTTGCAAGTGAAATATAGTTCTAATCCAACACATTGCACTATTTTTCTCTTCACTAAGTTTCGCTCAATTGAGTTTCCTTAGTAAAGTTTTTAACGAGGCGACATGGCTGATCTAGTAACATCAGTTCTCATAGCCCCCTAAGTACCAAATTTAACATTATCCTGAAGTATGTTGTTAATTGCCACGTGATAAACGATAATATATCTGAGGGGGGAGAAAATGCTAGTTGCACTCTTTTTCCCTTCGTACTTATGTTTTGTCACACATAGTTTTCCTAATAAGAATTTTAATGAACCAACATAAATAATCCTGAAGTATGAGTTAATCTAGTTTCTGAAGAACTAAAACAACATTAGCAGTTGTATAATGTTGATGTATAATATGAATATAATAATACGTCTATGAATGGTTTTCAAAAGTTTATATGGATTACATCATATTCTATATTCCTAACCGTCATTTACGAATTCTTTCCGGGTCTTTGTAAAACTTTGAAACGTTTTAAGTTTAACCGAAAAACCATAAATCGGTAAACCGTTTAACAGAAAAGTCAAATCAATGGCTCCCTTTTTTCTTTCTCAACGAATCACTCCCAAACACGACGACGACCACCAACCCCCCTGCGAATCCAACGCCCAAACTCGCCGGTGAACGGCCTTCTGTAAATTAACGCTCTCCGACGACCACCAATTCCTCTCCCCCGCTTTTGTACCATCCGATATTCTTTCCTGCGTCCAATTAGGGCTCGAAAACTTTAATCACAACATCAGCATTTCAGATCTTACTCAAATACTTCAATGTTATAAGTTATAACCTCTGAATTAAGCGAAAAATGAATTCAATAATTGCTGCTAGGTGCGGTAGGGCTTTCCAGATCCTTGTTGGAAGAACGGAAGCCTGTAAGATGACGACGATCTCGAGCTACAGTAGCTGTAGTAATAGTTATTATCGGCAGTTTCTGGTACGAAATTCTGCTGATGTTTCATGCAGTTCAGCTAGTTGTATCTTCACTAGACAATTCTCCGGTCGTCGGCGTGATCCCTGGGATGTTTCGAGGAATTCTACGCTTTTTTTCAGACAGTTAAATGCTTTTGTCTCGGATTCCTCTCCTACTCCTCTTAACAAATCTGTAAGTGCGCCTTAGTTTGCAACAATGCTATTCTATTGCATCTGTGTATGGATGCTTTGATTTTATACATACAGCCAATTGAGTTTGTGAATCAGTTACCATATGTTAATATTAATGTATTTATGAAATGTTTATATCATTGTGATTATTAGGGTTCTATGCCTAATGGCTATGCTTCATTGACAACATCCAGTGGAAATGATGCAAAAGGTAAAACACTAAATAAAAATGGGGAGGAAACAAATCTTGTTAAAAAAGGAGAGCGAATTAATAATGCTAAAATTCTTAGTACTCTCGCAAAGTACTTGTGGATGAAAGATAACATGGAGTTCAGATTTAGAGTGCTCACTGCTATGGGATTCTTGGTTGGAGCCAAGGTGAGTAAAGGGATATTTCTGTTGATTTTGTGACATGAAAGTTCTTGCTGGTAATACAGATATAAAGGGTTGTTTTGTTTTCTTTTTATCAGGTAATGGGTGTTCAAGTCCCCTTTTTATTCAAACTAGCTGTTGATTGGTTAACAACAGCAACAGGAAATCCTAGTTCACTTTCAGCGTTTGCAGCTGCTAATCCGATAGCTTTAGCTGTTTTTGCAAGTCCTGCAGCTGTGTTAGTTGGTTATGGAATTGCAAGAACAGGAGCTTCTGCTTTCAATGGTACTTCATTATGAAGTAATTGCTAGTGCTTGTTGTGATGCTGCGTATTTGAATTCAAATATATTATGATAAAGCCAAATATAGCCTCTTGTATTGCCAATTTGGGGGATCCCCTCACCCACAAAAAAAACAGTCTGGGCTCATTTTGTTTGTTTGTATTTCTACAGAGTTGCGAACTGCAGTGTTTTCTAAGGTTGCATTGCGGACTATTAGATCGGTCTCAAGAAAGGTATAAATGTATGCTCGGACCGGAATGCCAGCTTCTCTTCCAAGTGTTGTCACTATTTGATCTCATAGCATTCTTCATGATTCAAATTAGAGATGGCAAGGTGGCGAGTCGAGTCATGGGTTAAAATGAGTAGTATTTTAGTATGGCTGAAATGAGAAGCGTCGGGTTGGGTTGACCTGCAAACATCTTTGGTCCAATATTAGTTTTGATTACAAAACAATATTATTACAACAATAATCTAAATCTTTAAATAAATCGATTTAGGATTTAAGACAGACTTTTGGCCCATTCAACCCCTTCCAAGTTTAGCTTTATTTTTTTGAATTGACCTGTTGGTGATAAATACATGTTGGAAAAGCATAAAGCTTACTGTATACTTTGTGTGATGCAGGTGTTTACACACTTGCACCAACTTGATCTGCGTTATCACCTTAGGTATAATTTTTATCTTCCTGTTTAGTGGGAGTCTAGTCTTAGAATATAAAGTACACAAATCTGTTAAAATGATTTCTGAACATGCTGGGAAACCCACTTTTTTGTAGTTGCTTGATTTACTTAAAGGAAGTCACTTTCAGCATTTTATTGTAATTAACGCCTTTTCGATTTGTAGTTGACCATTGATACAACATATCATCATCATCATCATCATAATCATACTCAGTAAATCCCACCAATAGCAAAGCTAGGGTAGGGTCTGAGGAGGGTAAGATGTAGACAACCTCACCTCTACCCCATAGGAATAGAGAGGCTGCTTCTGGTAAGACCCCTTCTCCGTAGTTTTGCATCAAGCCTTGGACATAAGGCACATAACACTCAGCAAACCGAGATAAAGACCGCTTGATGCATGTACCCCTTGTCTTCCGGCTATCAACTCCACCACATGATGCATGATTAACCGTCCATCACTTTTAATGTTATATTCATGAAATTAGTAAAATAACACTAAAATTAGTGCAATTTCACTTTCCCCCCCCCAAGGGCCCACACATATAGATACAACATAATATTTGATTAATGCTTTTCAACATGAGGATTGCTAATTAGACCCTGATTTCTTTTCATATCTTTTTGCAGTCGAGAAACAGGTGCTCTAAATCGAATTATTGATCGTGGTAGCCGAGCTATAAACTTCATCCTCTCAGCCATGGTATTTAATGTTGTACCAACTATATTGGAGGTAAATTTTGTTATCTTACTATTTTTGTCTGTTTCCTGTCTATAAATTTTATTTCTTTGACATTTCAGTCTCTACTTGATTTCTTATTGTGACTCTAATTGCATATCAGTAGTTTTTGTTTTTCCTGCATGTTTCATTTCAGCTGACTTTACATGTATCTTGTAGATTTCTTTGGTGTCAGGCATTCTTGCATACAATTTTGGAGCACCATTTGCATTGATTACATCTTTGTCAGTTGCTGCGTATGTCGCCTTCACGTTGGCTGTGACACAGGTACCTTTTTTCCTTTGCTTTTTTTTTTCCTCCTTTGAATAAGAGCTGTTTTTCTTAACTTATATTTACCACTGATTTTCTCTCTTCCAGTGGAGGACTAAATTTAGGACGGATATGAACAAAGCTGATAATGATGCGAGTACAAGAGCAATTGATTCACTTATTAATTATGAGGTGAGGAGTCAACGATTATGTATTTCTTGATCTCATGTGTAATTATAATTTGCAAGATCCCCTTTTCACATTTTTGTTTTTGTTTTCCTCTTTTGCACTGAGTTTATAGTTTTCTTGGCCAGACTGTAAAATACTTCAATAATGAGCAATATGAAGCTGAGGAGTATGACAAATATTTGAAACGTAAGTATGTATTCTTCACAAGTTTATCAGATATCATTAGCTAGATGAATTCATGTTGAGAGTATTTACTTATTTAGAAGATTAGTTGCTAATTATTCATTCATATGATTATGAGCTAATGTTGACCTATTTCCTTAATGATGGGCCTATTTGGGTTTAATTCTATCTCGAATGGGTTAAGTAAGAATTTGTTAATAGGGAAATGGATTAAACTCGTTTAAAGTCGCAAACATTCTATTATTATAGCATACGACCTCCTTAACTGTTTTAAACAGAGATTTAGCTTATGGTTGTAATAATACATTTTTTGTATTCATAGTTAACGCATTAATCATCTATAAAAAATAGGGGGAGAAAGTATTTCCAACCCAACTTGACCTGGCCCCTTTTGACCTGTACCACAAATGACCTGTTTTAACCCAGACCCATTTTGACCCATTATCCCCACCCATCTTGCCACTTCTACTTTATTGTCTTTTTGATTGACTAACTTTAATAGGATTTAATCTCAGGCTATGAAGATGCTGCCTTGAATACACAACACAGTCTTGCCTTTCTAAACTTTGGACAAACTCTGATATTTAGTACAGCTCTCACAGCAGCAATGGTGTTGAGTTCAAATGGTATTATGAGTGGTGTGGCGACTGTTGGTGATTTGGTAAACCGTCTTTATATCCCTATTACATCTTCCATTAATAAAAGAATATATGATTTATTTATGTTCATATACACCATTTATGATATGTATAGGTTATGGTTAATGGGCTCCTCTTCCAGCTGTCTCTTCCACTCAACTTCCTTGGTAGTGTTTACCGTGAAACTGTGCAGTCTCTTATTGACATGAAATCCATGTTTCAGCTGCTTGAGGTAAATTTCGGACATATATGGAATATTAAAGAACTAGACCTCCTAAGAAGAAAAATTAAGATAAATAGATGTCAAGGTTAAATTTTAGATGCATGAATTGCTATTATCTAATTGTGTCTTCCACTTTATTCGTAAATATCTGTGTGGACCCAAAAGTAATGGATGATGCATGGTATAATCAGCAATGTAATAGTTGACAACTAAAGTTTACTAAAGTCTGCCGTTGATCATGTAATTTTTTTGTTTGGTTCATTGGGTGTCTGTTTACTCTTCGAATGGGTTGATTTTAGTTGCTTTTCATCTAAAAAAAGGGTCAAAAGGAAGACCCAACTAAAAGTGGTGTGGGTTGAACAGGTAAGCAGGTTGAAAGTAGCTCAAAATCTTTTGCACACCCTAAATTGTTTTTGCTCAAAAATTTAAATTATTATGGTGATAATTTTCTGTATAATAATTATAATTAGCACTTTATATATATAACTTTTGTAAAACAATGGACAAGAAAGTTTTCGCTGACTGGGCCTGTTTCGACACGACATGTATAAGAAAATAGTGTGTTTCAACTCAAATCCATTTTCACCATTACCCAACCCGCCCATCTTGCTGCATCTAATTCTTTTTCTTTTGTTAATCAGTGTTTGTCTTCTTGTTTTATAGGAGAAAGCAGAAGTTACAGATGGAGATGATGCAACGCCTCTAAAGTTGGGTGGGGGTAGCATTGAATTTGAAAATGTTCATTTCAGGTGAAGAGTTCATTTATCAAGCTAGTTAAATTTCAACAGTAACCATTCAACATATTTTGTTTTCAATTAACTGCCTACTATATGATTGTTATCAGAGACCTTATATAAGGACATAGAACAGATTTACCCCCCCCCCCCCCCCCCCCCTCTTTCCCCTCGTAACAGGTTACAGTTTCCCCCACCACCTCTTATTAGTCTGCAGTTACAAATTGACTAGGTCTTGGATTATTCGATGGGGTGTGAATGAGTGAATCTGAGTCAAGACTTGGGTTCGTATCAGGTTGCCTTATTATGATATTATCACACAATAGATGCACTGGTTTAGTTTGAAGGAGTTATACCGACGGTTCCAGAACTAGGCTGTAGACCCATTAGCAATGGTGACATGAGATGGTGATGCGTGAATATAAAGTTTGAAAGTAGATTTTGGTTATCCATTGGAGTCAATTACTCACTTAGAGCTAGAAGATAAATGACACTTAGCAGAGTTACATGTCTTAGCAAACACGGCACTCGGAATGGGAGAGTATGCAGATCTCTTAAGATGAGTATACTTCTCATAGAAATATTAATAGTATTCGTTAGCCATACAGTAATCACCAACAAATCAAAGCAAAATATAAGAACCAAAAATCCAAAACAAGCTTAAAGCCGAATCCAATGGGCACACTTGAGTAGCAGTCGTAGTCGTAGTCCATGTCTCTCGTCGTGGTCAAGTCGATCACACTCACCAACAAAAAAATAGCGATTCACACAATGGCAGCAACAAAGGAACAAATGTACTCACATGTTACTCAAACAGCGACAGAACAGTACATCTGAACAGAAGCCCAACTGAACCTCAAATGAAATTAACAGCGGTGTCAAGTCACAGTGTGACGAAGGAGGAAGAAAAATGGGCAGACACACACTCTCATGTGCCCGGAGAGGAAGGCGGTAGGGGAGGTGAGTGGCGACACGATGGGTGGCGTACTCGCAGGGTATGCTAGCTGAGGGTCATTGAGTTTGATGGAGGTGGAGGTGAAATGCAACAGTAACTCGAAAAAATATTCTCGAACAGCGGGGTACTCACTGGTACCGGATTTCCAGAGAAGATATACCTGCAAGGGTACTCACAAAACTTAAGTAGGCTTTGATAAAATGTAACGAGAGACCGAGTAAAGACATAGAACGGACCTTAATATTTGTTATATTTTTGTACATCATATGTGACTTTATAGAGAAGGGAACCTCATCTAAACCAAACCCTAAAGCCCATCTGGCAACATAGAACAATATAAAACTGATATAACTGAAAAATAATGATAACTTACTTTACAGACAAAAACTTGAAATTTACATGCTTGTTGTATTAACAATGATTTATGGGTATCCACTATCCAGTGTACTTAATTTGATCCCATGATTCATGAAGTTTAAAAATTGTTTGGTGAGCTGTATGCTAACTGTGCCTATGCATCTAAACCTCTTTGATATGTGAGATACGAAGTACTCTTGTTTTTGGATACGACCTCGTATTTCCAAAATTCAAAATTGATGCAAATATCTTTTCCAAGATGTTTTTAATCCTTACAATATTTTGATATGCTTACTGATTTTTTGCTTGGCACAGATCAAAAATATTTATAAAAGCCAATATTGAAAAGTAGTTCATTTGATACTCAAAAGTCGAACATGAACACTTCCTCTTAAACATTTATGTTGCATAACATAGGAATATAAGATATGATGGGTTTGTTGATTTTCTTGCTTCACTTTAGTTATTTGACAGAAAGAAAGATTCTTGATGGGATATCTTTTGTTGTGCCCGCTGGAAAAAGTGTGGCTATTGTTGGAACGAGTGGCAGTGGTGAGGTTTCTGTTCTGCTCAAAATATTTTATATTTCCAGCTGCATCATGAAGTCACATAGCTTGCCTTTTTTCCTTGGGTATTTAAAATTAAAGCTGAAGTTGAAAATTGGGAGAGGAAAATCATATTACTTTATTAAGTAACAAGTAGAATCTAATCTTGTTAAATCTTTTTTTACGCGCAGGGAAATCAACGATCCTCAGGATGATCTTCAGATTCTTTGACACCCAATCGGGCACGGTAACTGTTTCTCTGTTAATTGCTGACCTGATTCGTATGAGTCATAGCTGGTCAATCTAAATAAATAGATAGTGTGTTACATAAGAAGATATGTTTAAAAATACTTTATTATCACAATAAAAATGTAATCTTTTGAGTAAATCGATTTGGAAGGCTATCACTAACCAGATTGCTGCATTACAGGTGAGGATAGATGGTCAAGATATACGGAAAGTGACACTTGAAAGCCTTAGAAAGCATATTGGTGTTGTTCCACAAGATACGGTAAGTTTGATAAAAATACATTAATTGATGTTTTGGATGTTTGTTCACATATTATCAATATTATGTTTTCTTTAAGTTGGCATTTGCATGACTTTTGCAAACTTTTGTTAATGATCAGGTACTCTTCAACAACACAATATTCCACAACATTCAGTATGGTCGCCTTTCATCTACCCATGAAGAGGTTTATTCATTTGCAGTATGCTATTTCTAAAAATATTACTTACCAGCTTCTTTTCACTAATCAGTAGGCTTCTTATAGGTATATGATGCTGCCCGAAAAGCAGCAATTCATGACACCATCATGAAATTCCCTGACAAGTATTCCACACTTGTAGGAGAGCGAGGCCTTAAGGTGAGTACTTTAGATAATAGAATTATTTTGTTGTTAACTGTATGTCTCTAAGTACAAATATATGAAACTAAAACTTACATTTTGTATGGTTCTCAAAACAACACGTTAGTGCACTTCCTATGTTTGTAACACTTTACATTTACAGATAGTTATTTGCCTACTATTTGCATCACAAAGACTTAAACATTTTTCTGACCTGTGTGCTAAGTTACATGTTGTAATTATTATGAGATGGAGGGAGTGGTAATTTATAGAAGATGGCGAATCTGACAACGAAGGTTTTTTATGAGTGTTTTTTCTAACACTTCGATTTCGTACATGCTATGGCGCTATGCTGGAATGCAAAATAGCATATAGTTGTGTCTAGAGATGCAAAATGAACAGGTCAGGTAATGAGTCGGTTGACGTATAGCACCATTGTCCGAATTCTTTGTATCTTTTTAGTTAATAATCCATGTGTAAAATATTTTGATTAAAAGGGTTTAGGAGTTTGTATGCAAAAAAAAAAAGTTACTTTTGACGCGTTCGATCCGTTTACCTGTTTCCTTTTTAGCAAACTTTGTGATTTTACCCGTTTGACTAGTTAGAGATAAAATATAACCTTAATTTAACCATTCCTGACTAAATGGGTTGTAATTGCCAACTGGCAAATCTGTGTTCTCCATAGAGTCTATTGGCTTACACACATTTATCTTCATATTCTTGATTTTTTACTTATTGCAGCTTAGCGGTGGTGAAAAACAACGAGTTGCATTAGCTCGTGCATTCTTGAAAGCACCTACGATTTTGTAAGTGGGTCATCTTGTTCATTAATACATCCCGATGACTAAATTCCTGCACAGATGCACTCATATCAGTTTGCTAAACTAAAATCTTACATGCTTGCACCAAGACAGCATAGATTTTAGATATTACTTTCACCTTAGTGCAAAACTTATAATTTGGGAAGGGATTACTATATAGACTTTCAAGAAGTAGAAAATCAAACATGGTCTCGGGATCAACAATTAAATAAGAATAAATTTAAGCTAAAAAGGTTACAAGTTGCATTTATTTAAAGCAAACAACCATCTAATCATTTTATTGAAAGATTCAGATCATTATTTTAATGGTATAGTTTTTATAACCGTATGTAATGCATTCATTATATATAAAAAGATTTGAAAAAGACGAGACCAAAAATTGTTTACGAGCGCACCATGCTCTTTGGTCTCACATGCATAATTTTAGATAATAAATGAATCAACTTTTCCAGGTTGTGTGATGAAGCAACAAGTGCTCTGGATAGCACAACAGAAGCAGAAATACTAAGCGCACTAAGATCGCTTGCCAATAACAGAACATCTGTCTTTATTGCTCATAGACTTACAACTGCTATGCAGTGTGACGAGGTAAGCCCCTTTTTTTCTCAGAATTATTATACTGCTGTTGCGACAGGATAGAGGTGGTGTTTCGTTACTGTGAACATGCCAATTTGGGCTATGCTTTTTTGAAAAAAAACTAGCAAAAAATATAAATGGGTCAAAAGTCGCCAAACGAGCATTTTACCCACTAGATCACTTCACTCAGGAAGTTATAATTTTATTCAAATTATGTATAAGAAACCGGAGAAAGATTGCTTTGGGTCAACCCAACGCTAGCCACGTACAAACAGTGAACTGTTTTGTGAAGTCTTTGACATCCAGTTGGTTACATGTATTTTTTGTTATTATTTCCATTAGATTATAGTTATGGAAGGTGGAAAAGTTGTAGAACAAGGGCCTCACGAAGTTCTCCTGTCAAATGCTGGTCGATATGCACAACTCTGGTCACAGCAAAATAGCACCATTGACTGATTTGATGACATTATCAGAAAGGCTGACCAACTCACCAACACATAAAAATGGAACGGTTATTGTGTCTTCCTAAATAAGGTAATGAAGCCCATGAAATCAAATGGGCAGGTCTTTTTCCCCATTCTATTGTAGGCTTATATCCATTGATTGAGTCCCAAAATAAGGTCTATATTTCGAGGAAAAGTATATGTATATGTATATGTACAAACTTGTATTGAAAAAAAATACTCAATAGGCATTGCTATTCATTAGGTTTTTGGATGTGTTTTTAATGTGAAGTAATGATTGTCTCTAAGATTTATTATATAAGGCTACGTCAAGCCACACTTTTTCAAACCCCATACCTTTTTTCTATCATTCCAGCATCACATTATATCTTTTACTTTTACATTTTACCCACTAATTAAATCAGAGAAATATTGTGTTATTAATGTTGTGAATAACAGGGTTACATAGGTCTCTGTATATAGAGAATAATATTGTACTGTAATACCATCTGCTCATATATATCATATGTAACATAATAGTCTAATAGCACTCGTCTCACACCACCTTTTTTTTGTTGATATTATTTAATTTAAAAAGTTGAGAGAGAGAAAGTAAGAGAGAGATAGAGAGAAGAGAGAGAGAAATGAAGAGTGCGGGTTGATGCACAATACAGTAGCCAAATCAGCAAGGCTAGTGCAGTCGATCACTCTCAAAAAGTAAGAGAATTAGAATCGGGTTACTAACCAAACACTATAAAGCTAACTAGTATGATATCAGCGATTAGTTATGTTTATTATGGAAAGTGTCTTAAATTCAATTTTTAGTCAAATTCCTTAAATTTGACTCACATTTTCTAAAAAATCCTCATTTCTTGTCCTTAATTTTACATTCCTTTTTATGTCTTTTATACCTTTTTCATCTATAATCTTAACTACTCACCGTTTTATCTTATTATTGTCTATTTTTTTATTCTAAAATTGACTTTTTTAAGCACATACATAATTACACTATAGATTTGTGTAGAGATATTTCTGAAATTAGAATGCTACATAACCATCCAAAAGAGTATATGCAAATATATAGAAAAAAATGTTTGCAACTAAGCACTGAGGCTAAAGTTATGTATGTAACTGAACTCATCCATCTAATTAGCACATCATACTGATATATATTTTTTAATCAGAGATTGATGGATGATACAATTATTAGTACATCATAACTAGTACAACTATGCATTGAGGTTAAACACAACCCATTAATCTTGGCATTGTATGTTACAATGTTTACAGGGAATTTATGAACAGAAAAAGGAAAACATGTCACAAAGTTAACGGAGCTTCTGATATTTGTAAACTCAAGTTCAAGTGCTACCATTTGTAATGAAAATAAAAATAGAACTGTTTGATCATTTTAAAATTGTAATGAAGCTTGAAGTTGGATGATACAAATGGAATAATATAGAATCAGGTAACAAATGGAGAAGTTGTATTTATTATTTTTTAATAAAAAGTGTGGGCCTAAAAATATTTTAAGATAATATTTAAAAGAGTAAACTACTATTTTTGAGATGAGGTTTGGTTAATTTTTGGTTTTAGTTAATAGTTTGGAATTTTATCTCGGTTTCAGTTCAACTCGCTAACTTCATCCTTGATTTTTTTTTCTTCTGTTAAGTCTGTATAAAAAGACCAAAGTACCTATAAACTAAAATAAATACAATCCATGACAAATATAACTTTGTTAACTATGACTATAATAAATACAATCACCACAAATATACACTTATTTAAAATGTTTTATTTTGTTCTTTTAACAAGTCGGTGACGCTCACGCTTCACGGCGGGCCACCATTATCTAATGTATATTTTCATATGTAAGATGTAAAAATTTATTTATAAGTTGTTCATACGAATGTATTAGAGTATTCTGATAACCCTCGTTCCTACCTATGCTCTAGTTGATAGATTTCTACACATGTGAAATGTCCACTTATTTACTTAGCTTGCTACAATATGATACATTCTTCATTTTTTTTAATATGGCGTAGTGAGAACTTTTTTTTTAAATCCCTGTGTTTACTCCGATGAATGTGGTGGTGGTATCGTAGGGTGGTGGTTCCGTGAGGCTTCATCAATTAAAGCTTTCTTCTTGACACAAATCTGCCTTCCATAATGGTTTCGTGGAGGCTTGATGGTGATGAGAAAATATTGAAAATCTGTGGTGGTGAGTGGTGAAGTGCAGATGGCTGTAGAAAATTCGACAAAGGTCCTTGGTGGATTAAAAGAGAGCGCAGAGATCTGGGTGGCTGTAGAAAATCCGACGAAGGTCGGGGTGATGGCAGGGCAGATAGAGGGGTTGGGGAAGCCGGTGAGGGGTGATCGTGGAAGTTTTTGGTTGTTCAAGTAAGTAAGAGAAGAGAGAGATTGTAGGTTTAGTAGGTTTTGTAAGAGGTTTATTAGTCATTTTACTTTACCTTAAATAAGAACAATTTACTAACAGTGTTAGCCAAATGGATTGGAATTGTATGAAATTAAAACCACACTGACGAAAATAGAGGATTTCCAAAAGAATTGATTGGAATGAGAGATTGGGACCAAACTATAGAGACGAAAATGACGGTTTACTCTTTTGATTTTGTGTCCTTTTAGTTTTTACATTTTTACCCCTTTTTACATTATTGTATTTTATATAATCGTCACCATAATCAATACCCAAATTTAATATCTCATACAAATGTTACAAGGTACAAAAGTCGACTTGATGCATAATGAAAACTATGTTGTCACAAATTTAGAACGTGCACATCAATTCTTATTTCGATCTTCACTTGTAAGCCTTTGGCCTAGTATTGTAACTCCCATGTACCTGCATGATTTAAACTCATTAATCATCATCTAAGAAGTGATTTTGAATTGTTATGATTCAATATACTATAACATTTGGATATAATTACCTTCCGAGCATCAAAATGCTAGCTTGAGGATTTGTTCCGGGAGAGCTAAGTATTGTTGATCCATCAATGACTCGAAGAGAGTTCACACCAAAAACCTTATATTTATTATCAACTACTTTTCCAATACTACAACCACCAGAATAGTGCCACATACTTCTAACAGTGTCCTTGCAATATTGTTCTAATGACGAAAATGTATTGGCACGTACACGTAGGTTCACTGGTAATTTTAAGTTTAGATCAAGAATATCTTTGATCGTCATGTTCGCATACTTGTAGTTGGAGAATGCTTTTGATTTAACAGCTCTTAGAATGATTTTGATCCCATAAACACATTTCTCTAAATCTTTTGGCTCCTTAAAGTAGTTAAATGTCACTGATGGGTTATCAGATGGATTAAGATTTTCAATCTTTAGCTCACCCTTGGATAAAGGACCATTAATCTTCTCAATGAAAAACCCTCCCATCTGAGAACAAAAAGGTCATAAAATATGTCCAGTCATTGTGTTATTTTTGTTTGTTTCCATGATAATAAATTATTAAATTGACATATAGATGGCGTTACCTGCGGGGAAAATCCTTGATAAGCTAAAGGGTTCGCAAAGATAAAATTAAAGCCACCAGCTTCCTCGATGTAGCTACCAAAACGAGTAATACCCACAACTTGGACTATGGATGGCTCAACCAAAATGGGAGAAGGAATGAAGATCGAGTTCATTGGGTTATCCCCCATGCCTTTGCCAATGAAAGGTTGATGAAGCACCACTTTAATCTTATGAGCATCAAGTTGTTCTTTCGGACCTATGCCACTCAACATTAAAAGTTGAGGGCTTGCAAGAGCACCAGCGGATAATATGATTTCATCCTTCTCTCCACCATTTAGATATGCAATGTGATTTTTCCCTAAAGAATCTTTAAACACTACTCCATAAGCCAATGGGTTTGATCTTCCTGTAAAAGAACCACAAGTTAAGGCAAGAAAAGATCGACATAATATTGGCATAACTAGTGATGTTGGATCTTGTGCTTACCTTTAGTCTTAAATAAGATTTTCTGAACAGTTGCATGTAGAAGAACAGACAACCGTTTCGGATTTGCATACTGTAGTAAATCTACAGCCGTATGTCGTGTTCCATTTTCATCGAAAAGTGTACCACCTACTTTAGTACCGACGACATGATCATAATCATATCCATGGTAAGGTGTGACCCCAGATTCCAGTAGCGCAGCTCGAAGCGCCGACTGCCATTTCTGCACCACGGGCTTAAAAACCATTACCTTTTCAACCCATTCATAAGACTCAAGAACTAGACTCTTATCCCTCAATCTAGCTTCCTTGATAAACTTTTTCTCTCCACGAGAATAGAAACCTGCATTAATACTAGTACCACCACCTAGCACTCGTGCACGTGCATTTACAACACCTTCAGAAATAAACTGTTGAGAGGGCGAATTCACGGATGTATCCAAGAAGTAGGAACCAAAATTATGTACACTCGTGATATTGAGATTTCCATAAGGTGAGCCGCCACGCTCAAGAAGTAAAACAGAGTAGTTTGTGGATAATGTGGTGGCTATTGGGATTCCAGCAGCACCACCACCAATGACAATGTAATCATAAGACGATATCTCTGGAGCTTCTATTGCTTCATGCATGAACGTATAGTTTGGAGCTATAGTAAGTAACAAAATGTTAGTTAATTAACGACATTCGCTTCATTATGTACAAAATATAACGATCATGAAGATATAGTACTTACGTATTTCGGCCAAACATAACTCATAGTAGTAAAGAAGAACTACAAGAGCAAATGTGACAAGTCTTCCCCATAAATAAGCCATCCAATCAACTAAAACCTGTAAGTATATGTGTCTATCAAAGGTAGATGGTATGTTAAATCTTAACTAGTGGAAAGCTATTTATAATGCAGTATAACCTGGAAATGTGGTATTTGGCAGATTAGAATGTAAAATAAACAATGTCTAGATCTTAATTAATGATATTGTCACATTAAAAACGTTGCGATAGAATTAAATTGAGCTCGTTCAATTATTGTGGACAGTATTCCTTTCATCAAATGACAAAAATATACCTGGAAGATGCCTATAAACAAAACATGATAGACAAAAACCTGCATATAAACATATCTATTTGTGAAACACGTCAAAGACCGTAACATTTAAAAATGGTAGAAAACAAAGTATGCCTTGTATTAGATTCCCGCAATAATTCTCCTGCACATATAAGTAATTACATTAAAAGTGACCTGTTGTCTAAATTGATTATTTTTAGTTTAAGGGGTTTTTTTTATTGAACTAATTGATTTAGGCACGTTGGAGCCTCAGTTATCTAGACGCTATATTATAGAAAATTTGATATATTTGACCGGCCTTTGTTTATTGCTCGTGAAGCGATGAAGGTCGACTTTTCTAGGAAATTAGAAATTTGGACATTTACCGAAATCGTCTTTTACTTTTACTGCTTCATTCGGATGCAAATATGTGACAGAAATCGTTTCCTGGTTTAAACGGTTGAAATCGACAAATTGTCTCTAATGTTGAAGGTAAACGACCTACTTCTTCGGTTTCTATGAGAACAAACTGTTTCTTGCAGCCTGATCGATGCCGTTCCAAAGAATAATATTGCGATTCATTTTTTTCTGTTACGTTCTAATGGTTTTGGTGACGGCATGGAGGAATTTTTTTTTATAGTCGTTACTTGGCTTTTTGTTGGTCTGAGTCGTTTATATTTGTCATGATATTGGTATTGGTTATGTCAGAGGTGTGGTTGTATTGTGTCAATTAGGGGTGTTCAAAACCGGATATCCGAAAATTCGGATATCCGAATTTCGGATATCCGAAATTTCGGATATCCGAATTTCGGATATAGTTGATTTTCACTATCCGAATCCGTATCCGAAATTTCGGAGATCCGAAATTCGGATATCCGAATTTTCGGATACGGATTCGGATAGTGAACTGGATATCCGAATTTTCAAAACAAAAAAAAAGTAAAAAAAAAATACATTTAATCTCTAAAATTATTAGTGATAAACATCCAAATGAGCAAATAGTCTAATACAAGTACATTAAATAGTTAAACACCAACAAAAATTTTAAAAATGTCTCGATGTTGAAGCTAGCCTTAAAATGAAGGGCGAGGTTCAAACGAGGAAAGGCTTACGGTGGATACCTAGGCACCCAGAGACGAGGAAGGGCGTAGTAAGCGACGGAATGCTTCGGGGAGTTGAAAATAAGCATAGATCCGGAGATTCCCGAATAGATTAACCTTTCAAACTGCTGCTGAATCCGTGTGCAACAAGCTCGGTGGCGAACTATAAATCGGCGGTGTAAGGCAATGAGGCAGTGAGGGTCGAGATTTGGAGGACGTTGAGATCCAAATAGGCAAAGAGAGTGAACATCGGAGTTTAGAACTTTATATTTAGCGTTTCTTAAGTTAAAGTATGTTAAACTAAATAATATATATAATATAATTTTTTAAAAATATATATTTCGGATATTTTTCGGATATCCGAATATCCGAAAATGTTCAAAATCAATATCCGAATCCGAAATTTCGGATATCCGAAATTCGGATATCCGAAAATTCGGATATCCGAATTTTCGGATATTTTTTCTTCGGATATTTCGGATACTTTAAATTCGGATTCGGATTCGGATATTTTTAAACACCCCTAGTGTCAATGGTGTGGTGGGTATAGTACTGTAATATCACCCTATATATAAACTCCATATATCAACTTTTTAGAAACATAGTTGGGACGGGAATTAGGGCTAAGGCATATGTTTTCGGAGTGTGTGGAAACCTACACCTTGTGAGGTGTTGGTAAAAATGTTTTATAAACCAATAAACATCGAGGAATGCTAAAATTGCTAATAATGAGTTGGGAAGTGAGAAACGGGCAATCAAATATTTTGGTTGTAAAATATATCTAAAGTGTCAAAATGTTTTGGAAGTTAAACTAGGTTGCTTAATATTTGGCTTCGGATTGGTAGAATAGGAAAAACTGAATGGCTAACGGGAATGGGACGGTTGGTAGCTACGGTTGAAAGCTAGGACCTAAGTATCAGTGGTGCTTTGAAGTTCCTTTAACGGTATTGCGGCCCACCAGTATTACATGATATAAAGGGGGACGAGGTTCACCTATTATGAATATGTTTTATGGTGTGTTATGTGTTAGCTTAAGTCTTATAAATGTTTTAATGTGATAGTGGATTATTATTTATAAATTGCATGTAACGTTTTTGAAATGAGGATTTTGGCATACGTTGGTGAAATACTGAAAATTTAAACACACCATCATAAGCTGACCTTTAGCTTTGCATATAAGGGCAAACTGTTATAGGGTCCAACAGAGGCAAGCTAGCACCGTGTTAAAGGCACTTGGACGACCGCTATCTTTTGGAGGAAACTGGCAAGATAGGCTAGGGCCTGTATAGACCTTAGTTGCAAACCTATCTTGTACTTGGTTTTTAAAATTAATATAAGTTGTTAGTTTACGCTACATTGTATATCTATTATCATGTTTTATGTATAAATCCGAAGTGTGACCTCTCCTGAAGCGGAGTCTAGGATCGATGCGTCACAAAATAACATCAATTTAAGGATTCTATAGTCATTAGTGAGATAAACCCCTTATTCAAAGTCGTCAGTAGATATTTTATATGCACCTTCTAAGGGATTGTCATAGTTAACCTGAAGCAATTATGAATGGGTGTTAGAGGATTGTGATGCCCGTAACTGGGTCTCTCCAATTTTCGCACTAACAGTTACTTTGTCACTTAATTGAAGGAAATCGATAACCTTAAGAGGAGTCGTCTTTGGTGTGAGAGACTTTCTAAGAAACCATAACCAAAAAGTCAATTGTAAATCGAACTCAAGTGATATCACTTTGTGATTAACACATGTTATTTCTTCTTACTTTTATGTTGTTTAGTTTTTATAAAAACTCTCATTTTCTGTTGACTAGACAACAACAATTTAGTATTATGAGCTATTGAGTCCTTGGACAATACTTGGTATATGCCACACTATACTACGTATACGATGAGGACACTTGTACGTACGTGTTGTAGTGATAAAATTAATCGTTTTTTATAAATTTAAAACTTAAAAGTCCGCAAATTTTTCAACAAATTTATATATGGGTGTGAGAGTAAGAGTGAACAAATTTGAAATATAAAATGGCAAGTTTAACTCTTAAACCATTGTAATAGATAAAAGTGAGTAATTATAAATTTAAGCTCCACAAACAAGAGATAGATTGTTAGCCTTACATGATGTTGGTTTAGAGTCTATAATAAAACTAAGCTAAAATGTTTAGGTACATATTAACTTGACAATTTTGAATTCTAATTAGGAATGGTTATTTTTAATATATTAGTTCAGTTATTAAGAATTTACTAGCAAAAGATTGTATTGATAATGTCATAGCTCATAATCAACTAAATTAATTGAAAAATATAGAAATGATGATTTTGTAAAGGCTGTTATTGACCCTATAGAATTAAATAAAGAAATGAATTAAAAAACTACTATATGTGGAAAACGTGTTACTCATAGAAATAAAAAAACTAGTGTTAATATTGATTAGAAAACTATATAAAAACCCATATAGTGAATCATGTGTGTAAAAATATACATGTTTTTATATAAAATATTACTCACTTTCAGGTCATTTTCTGATACATTATTTATAAAATAGTTTAGTATTGTTTTATATGTAGTTTTCAGATTGATACAGGGCTAAAATCACAAAAGAAATAAAATACGTAGAAAAAGACAAAATCTGAAGACTTCAAGGATTCTGGACCTAACACGGGCAATATCACATTGACACGCCCCGTGCCTACCTGCAGGTAAGACAAAGTCGTTGACTTTTGTCTAATGATGTGGCATCCTTCTAACAATACGGGTCGCGCCTAGTTTGACCATGGGGCGTGCCACTCTGACAGCTCTGTACTGAAGATTCGGAAAAAGATCTGTTGACTTTTGGACTTAGGCACGGGACATGCCACTTTGGCATGGGTCGTGTCTCTCAAGTTTCGGGGTGTATAAATACACCCCTCCCCCTCATTCCAACTTGCTCAATTATTTCATATCTCCTCTCATTTTTTTCATTTTTGAGTCATTCTCTTGTAGTTTTGGTTTCTTTTAATTAAGATTGTAAGACTTTAACTTAATCTGAATTTGTTTAAGTTTGTCTATGAACTTCTCATGTTCATTTAGGCAAATCTTTAAGTCATGTTTGGCTAAAATTATACCATGGGGGAAACAAACATTTAGTTGGTTGGTAACATGAAACTATAAACTAACCTTAAGGTGTGTAACAATGACTTTGAGTTTTAATCTTTATATTGAAATTTTATTATTGGTTCTTAAAAACAAAACTCACATTTTGTATCATAAGACCATTTGTGCCCTCAAAAGTAACAACCTATTAGAGGTTGGAGTGATGTGTTGACAAAGCTACAACCTCATGGTCTGTGCTACATTCGTGCCCTTATGTCTATGTAAATGACACGTTATTTGCGCGATAGCAGTTTAAAGATGATGGTTTAAGATTCTGGATTGATAATATCTTGTCACTTCGTATACATAACGGTTAAAATGTATTAATGTTAATCTTAAAGAAAATATTAAAACATTATGATGATTTAGATATTAATGATTTAGATTTATATCATGAAGTAATTTGTTTTAAGGATATTATACATTTACAACCTGACACGCTTATTAAATATTTAATTATATTAGAAAAATGGATTCTTTTTTATGCGTCTATAGAGTATAGAGTTTTGTTAGCTAAAATTGTTGGGAGGAAGGAGAATTATTGATACTCTTGAGAGTTTAAGGGCTAAATTCTTTTGTGTGTGTGTGTGTGTGGGGGGGGGGGGGGGTGCGACTCGGTTAGGAAATTGCATTGGATTAAATGGGATTATATCCTTGCGGATAAAAATAAAGGGGGTTTGGGAATTGGTAGTATTAGTGTGTTGAATTGCGCTCTTACTTTGAAGTGGAAATGGAGATTCTTGAACGAAAGATCTAGCTTATAAATCTATTCATGGGGGTGGGATGCGAAATTCGATTTCCGATCATAAGGGGAAGGGAGTTTGGAATAATATTTGCAAATCGGTGCATGATCTTCACTCTTGTGGCATCATTCCGGTTAGTTCTTTCAAGAAGGATGTGGGTTTAGGAAATGAAACTAGATTCTAGGTTGACAATTGGATTGGGGAGGAACCATTACACATTATGTTTCCTCGGTTATATGCTCTAGAAAATAACAAAAACTGTTTCGTTTGTCATCGGATGTCGGGTTTGAACCGGATGTGGGAGTGGGAGTGGCAAAGACCCATTAGGAGTGGTGTGGAGGAAGCTCAATTCCGCAAGTTGTGTGTTCTTTTAAACTCTTTGGTGCGTAACAACAATGAAGATTCGTGGAAATTGAATCTTGATGGTAAATCAGAGTTTGAGGTGAAGGCTATTATTCGTAAGAAGATTGAAGTGGTGGACCTTAAAGGTAACTTTCTTCCTACTAGATGGAATAAATTTTTACTTATTAAAATCAATATTTTCGTTTGGATGTTGTTGATCGATCGTCTTCCGGTGCGTAGCAAGATGTGTGAAAGAGGCCTTAATATACCCCATATTAATTGTGTTTTATGAGATGCTCCCCTTGAGACTAATAGGCACTTATTTGGTGATTGCCCGATTGTTCATCGTCTTTGGAGACGGGTTGGGTCTTGGCTTGATTTTGAGACCCCTCATTGTGGCACTCCGACCGAGATTTTGGTTTGGCTCGATGGTAGCAGTTTTACGAGTAAAATCAAGTCGATGGTCGAAGATGTTCTCTTTTGCATGTAGTGGGTGGTTTGAAAATTTTGAAATGAATATCGTTCACAACAATAATGATTTATCTTCGACCTCTTTGTTTGATTCGGTGGTGAGGTCCTCTTTTTTTTTTTTTTGCAAGCCAGCACAAAAACTTTATTCCACCCAAAAAATTACACAGCATACAAAAACAACAGAAACAACTAGAAATTGTTTAACCCACAACACAACAAATCACCCAATAACCCCCACTTGCATAAACCGCTAGATACAACCTGACATATTCATACGCAAAGCATCTCCATTCTTCCCAATAACCCCCACTTGCATAAACCGCTAGGTCCTCTTTTATTGGATGTCGTTGAAAGATAAGCATTGTAATATGCCGTGTGTTAATTGGATGAAAAATCTCATTTCATTTTTGTAACTTTATTATGTTTGGTTAGGTTTTTCTAACCATAATTTTTAACAAAATTTTCTCTGTCGTTCAAAAAAAAAATTTGTTGGAAAATTATTTAAGATCTATAATATCATAAGAATAAGAATGATTGAACAATTTAGATATTCAATTGATTTAAAAGCTTTATTAGAAAAAAAATAATTATGAATTATGAATAATTTATATAACAATTTGTATTAAATAAAGCTATAAAATAAACTTTATTTAATTATTATATTTATAGAATAAATCTTCTATTTAACTCAACCAATTATAAACATTCAAGTTTATTATATTATCAGCCCCAACTCGAATAAAAATTGAGGATTGCCATGTGATTTTTGGTGAAAGCCAACATGCCCAATTTTAGTTCGGTCCGACACTCAAATTGGTTGAGCCCTAGTTGAAGAGGTGACTAAAGGGGTAACAAAAAATGAAACATGATAAATATGCAACTATATTTATACAAGACAACATGTTTCTATAGTGTAACCATAAAATGTAGACATCTTGAAAAGATGTTCTTTACAATGTTTTAAAACCCGGGTCGAACCGGCCGGTTCAACCGGTTCGACCGGGGACCGGCCACATTTCCGGTTCTTTAATGCCCGGTTTTTTGGGTTGAACCGACCCGCTTCGAACCGGCCGGTTTTCCGGTTTTTTCCGGTTCAACCGGTTTTTTCCGGTTCAACCGGTCCGGTTCAACCGGTTTTTTCCGGTTCAACCGGTTTTCTGATTTTTTTATTTTATTTTTTTTAACTTTTTTTTTTATTTTTTATTTTTTTTTAAGTTTAAAACTTATATTTTCTTATGAAATACATATTTGATAGTATTTTTGAGTGGATTATAATTGTATTTTAACTACTTTTGTTGGGGTGTACAAGTTTATTAGCATTTTTATAAAAAAATATATATAAATCCCCTAACCGGTTCAACCAACCGGTCTAACCGGTCCGACCGGTCGAACCAGTCCCGGAAGGTTTTCCGGTTCAACTAAAAAACCGGTTTTTAAAACATTGGTTCTTTATGTAATAGATGTTCATAATTATATCAATTATATCAAGTTGTGAATGAGGGAGCTCCCTTCAGTCCAATCAAAACCAGAAAAAGACTAGATCATCTCTCGAATCATTAATACAGCCACAATTGTTCAACTGATGATGTTTCAATTGTGTTTGAATGAATGAGCCGAGAGAAAATCTATACTCTCTACCTGTATATGAATGGACCGAAGAAAGCTCTCCCAGACATCTTTTTATCACATATTATTGTGTATTAATCCTCAAAGAAAATATATATAGAAATGAAAAGTGAAGATGTATGTCTAAGTTAAGTTGAATTACTAACAAGTTATAAACCTCCAATTAAACCTATGAAAATACATGAGCCTATTCACCTAATCAAGCTAATTAGACAAAATGTAAATTCATTGTAATAGTGACTTAACCATTACATAAATTAGTATTACATAAATTAGTAGTATTGTCTTTGCCCTAATGGTATCTTAAAATTGTCTTTTAAAAAGACTTTGCCTTTTAAAATAGTAACAAATTAATTACCCTTAAAAAAAAACGTTGCAAAAGGGACAAAAGTCAATTGGTTTATAGGTGGATAATTTTTTTTAAAAAAAAAAAAAAAAAAACAAATTCTCGTACCTTTGAGAAAATTTAAAGCCACAACATTTAACATTAAGGAAGACAATGTAATGAAATTTAAGGTAAACGTCTTGCTTACATGTCGGGTAGATGATTCCAAATATCAACATAATTCCACAATATATATGTGTGAAAAGATATTTTAAATAATATTAATTTCTAAAAAATATAAAGATTTAAATAAATAAGAGTCTCGCGCATCATCATCTTTTCTAATATCATACCAATTTAGACGGCCATCATTAGTTATACCGAACCGGCTATCTAACTTAATGAATTAAATGGCCTTTGTCAAAATGTAACTTTGACCTTTATTAAATTTTCAAATATTGTGGAGTTGTGGATAGTTGTTTTTTATTTTACCTCTTTAACAATATTCTCTTTTTTAAAGTTTATAAAGTTTAAACGACCATTCAGTACAACCTTGAAATGATAAAGCAAGACGGCATAAGATTAGAAAGATGATAATAATGTGAGAATAAAAACACCCTAAATAACAATAATCTTGAAACACTCTTTCCAAGTAATTTTGCAAGGCGTAGGCTATTTAGACATCTCAAAACGCAACGTATTGGGCAATACGCTGCGTATTTGACTAATACCCGACAATCCGACATTCTCTGCAACTTTTGACCATGACATGAGACTAATATGCAGCGTATTACCCAATACTCTGCGTATAGGTTTCTGGTGAATTTTTTTAAAGTTTTGTGTTATTTGTTTTTTGTGTAAAAAGTTATTAAAAACCAAAAAAAAAAATTAAAAACACTCGTAGAGGGTGATGTCTTTTTCATCAATAAGTCACCAACAACTCACAAACATTATTTACAAAAATTTATTTATCTTTTTTACAAAACACTCAAACACCTAGCTAATATAGCACGTTATAAATTGGAAAAATAATTGAAGTATGTTTAAAAAATCTAAAAAATTCACATAACGTTTTTATGAACTTACATTGCTCAAAAAAGTTATTAAAACCCAAAAAAAAAAATATGAACATCTGATGTTGTTTTATTTAGCTTAACCATGTTAACAATTTTGAACAGAACAAAATAGAATACGCTGCGTATGTGTTTAAAAAATTATATCCAACAAAATTATACCCAAAAAACAAATAACACAAAATTTTAAAAAAAGTTCAAAAATTTTTTTACCCAAAAAACAAATAACACAAACTTAAAAGAATTTCACCAGAAATCTATACGCAGAGTATTGGGTAATACGCTGCATATTAGTCTCATGTCATGGTCAAAAGTTGCAGAGAATGTCGGATTGTCGGGTAATACGCAGAGTATTGGATAATACGCCGCATATTAGTGTGTAGTAATAGCAGGACCCTTTTACAAATGCCAAATAACAAACTAAACAAGTGGGCAATTAAGATGGGAAACAATTAAATCATTAATATTTAGTAAAATAAATCAAGAGAAAAGAAACATGAACGCAATGTAAATGGAAGAATTGCAGCTTACTGATGAAGAGGTGTGGGTTTAATGGAAGCCATCCGCCATTGATGCTCATAGTTTCAAAACTATATTGATATGTTTATTTGGAGAAAACTGTAGCTATGAATATAAAAAGAAACTTGGAAAACGAATATAAATAATTGATATTTTTGTAACAGTCGTATTTATTGGAAAGTAACTGTCGTATTTATGGTTTCATAATAAACCTATTTAATACATTCAAAGTATTTACCCTCTAATTAGCTGTAAATGCATCAAAAATCATATTATTTGTTTTTTTTTTGTAACGATCAATAAAATATTATTAACAAAACTACCGAGATGGTAGAGAGAGTTTACACCAAAAAAGATCAAATAAAACACCGATTACAACATCAAACTAGAAAGACTAAATTTACACCATTCGTCCAAGAAGATGATCTTCTGCGATCGGCGGCTCTTGAGTCGAAGATAACCAACTAGCTAGTTTAGTGTTCTCAATTATATTTGAAGGCATCTTTGATGCAATTTCCATATATTTTTTCTTTAGACTCTCTAATGTAGTCTAATAAGCTCTTAAGTTGATAGATCAACTAACTCCTTAGTTGCTAGCATGCTTAGTCCGGAATGGACACTACATACCAAATCTCATACACAATAGGTGGACACTCTCACTGTCGGCTTGACACAACAGTTAATGTGTTTACTTCAAATGGGCATTGTTACTCTCTGATCCTGGTTACCGGTTAAACCTGCAACATGCCTAACCGGGAGGGTTCACCTACCCTATAAAGCCCCACTCCATGCACGATTTCTAGCTACTTTTTTCTCTTATCATTTGGCTCATTTATCGTTGTCAAGATGCCATCTTATCTAGACTTTATCCCGAGTAGAAAATTTTGTTTTTCATCTCTTAATGTAAATAGAAAAGAAAATAAAACTCACTTAAGAGGTAGTGGTCTACACAACTGCTACAGTTATGTCCTGCGTGTTGCGGCATACCATTCTTTCATTTTAACGCATGAACCTGTGGTACATGACTAATTATGCAATAGAGAGTCGTCGTGTCAACACTCTTACTTTGCGTTGTGGCGAAGCGATTTAAAAAAAAACTAGCAAAAACACTAAGTGATATTGCGCTAGACCATTCAACTTTTTTTAATGCATGAACATGCAGTATTGGGTTAATAATGTGAAATTGAGTCATTATGTTAACACCCTTGCTTCGCGTCAGGGACCGACTGATTTCCAAGAAAACATAGCTGAAAATTCAAACTGAGGTGTAAACGTCAACACACATAAAAACAGATTCGGTAGAAAATATATAGTAAATGGAAAATTGGATTTTAATAATACAACTTTTATGTCATTGGTGGAGAATAATATGAGTTTCAAAAATTGCACACAATAATACCAATTAAAGAGGTAGGTGTTTATAATGAAATGCCGTTAGTTTTTTACTAATGGTGTTAGTGGCTTGCTGACGTGGCGGATAATAAGGGACTATTTTTGTATAGTTCAAAATGGAGGGAGTTAGTTGTAATTTGTATAGAATATATATTCTTTTTTAAAAGAAAAAAAGAAAAAAGAAAAAGAAAACCGGTCTTCATCATTGTCGTGGTTACCGGCGACCAACCGGCGACCTACGGCGACCTACATCGTCCATTGTTACCCACCACCGCCATTGTCAGGGAAGCCGTAATCGCGATTGTTACCTGTGGCCAAGTTAGGGAAACCCACCACCGCCGTTGTTACCCACCGCCGCCATTGTTACACACCACTGCCATTGTTATCTAAGAAATCTAACCCAGAAACGAACGGGAATAAGAAACCCACGGCCGCCATTGTTACCTGTGGCTTCGGCGATGGCCAAAAGGCCGCCGGAATCGCGACTGCGTCGCCGCTTTGGTTCGAACCGGAGAGAGAAGTGGGGGCAGTGAGGTGGGGTAGACGCCGGAGGAGATGATGGTGGACGCCGGTGGTCAGAAGAGATGAAACGCACCCGCGGATGTTGCCGAAGAGCCGCCGGAGATGGGTCGCCGGAGAGCCGGCGGCGCTCTCGTCCTTCCCTTCTGCCCAGCGTAGGGTTTTTCTCTTTTTTCTTTCTTTTAAACCATATTCTAGAAATTACAAAATCAGCCCTACAATTTAATAACTTTGTTAAAAAAAACATAATTTGCCACGTCCGTAAAAAACTAACACCGTTAATAAAAAACTAACGGTATTTCATTATAAACACCTACCTCTTTAATTGGTATTATTGTGTGCAATTTTTGAAACTCATATTATTCTCCACCAATGACATAAAACTCGTATTATTAAAATCCAATTTTCCATAGTAAATAAATGAACCAAGATACGGCCCACCTTAAAGAAGTAAACGAATTTAAAAGTCGTGAAGCAATAGGCTTGAACCCGTGTCTATGTTAAGAAGATAGGGTGCATTGGTGACTTGGTGTACAAACAATCACACTATTGTATATATAGAATGGAGCTTTCATTTAAAAAATTATATATTAAAACAACTGTAACTAGAAATCGAGAGATCGAAGTGCCGGAACGAACGAGCTGAGCAAAAAAAAACGAGAGATCGAAGTGCCGGAACGAACGAGCTGAGCAAAAAAAACGAGCGATCGAAGTGCCGGAACGAACGAGCTGAGCAAAAAAAAAACGAAAAAACGAGACGAAGAGATCCGCAGGTCACGCGGACGGGAAGACAATTTTACCAAATTTGCACCCCCCCTGTGCGCGGGTAGCTATCGGGGTAAAACACAACATAAGAACTTAACATGTCATGTAGGTTTTCATATATAAACTAACCTTGTTTTTGTTCCCACATCAATGTGGGACAAGCTTAATGAAAAAAAAAATAGAATTTTTGTTCTTACAACAATATGGGACAAGGTAATCAATATAAAATTTTGATGTTTTGTTATCATACCAATATGGGACAAACTACATGAAAGAAAAAATAGATTTTTTTTATTCTCACACTGATTTGTTAGTGTTTTTTTTATTTTATTATATAGTTATTCAGATGTCCAAACAAACAGCACATAATGATTCAGCACCTTATTGATTCAACATTTCTTTACCATACAGACAACTTATTCATTCAGTACCAAATGATTCAGCACGAACCAAACAACACCTAATAGTAACAAGCTCCGGTCAACTTCCTGGTAGACATCTTGGTCTTTGGGTGGATAGGGGGAAGCATGCATGCCTGAATCTCACTGGGGTCTCCCTTCTTGTGGGCCTGGGGGCTGGGGAGTTCAAAGTGGGGTAGGCGCCTTCTAAGGCTGCGATGGAGAAAGTGAACAAGCATGAGAAAGCGTGCATTAAAAATCAACACGTGTTTGTTCCTTTTGCCTTTGACACTTTTGGGTTCATCGCCTCTGAGGCTGTGGAAACCTTGAGTAGAGTTCAACAGGTCATGCATGGTAATGTGGTGACCTCTGGTGCTAGGGATGTTGTTTTCATGAGGCTTAGTTTCGCTATCGAGAAAGACTTGGCGGCACAGCTTGTTGCCCGCCTCCCTTACCCGTCGGGGTGATTATCCACTTGTATTTATTTTCATATTGATGTTGTTTAAGATGTCCATTCCTTAAAGGTTAAGGGGATGCAGACAAGTTGTGTAAAAACAAAAATTAAAAGGTTATCTTGGTTTTATCCAATTTTGACCCCATGGACCATTGTAATGTAATAAAAAGAACAGGAGAAATGGAATTGCCATCCCATTAGGATATAATATATGGAAGAATACTAACATGCAAATAAGAATTCTAATGACAACTTACAAAGTATACCAACAGTAGTAAAGATTGATAATCTCAGACCACCATTTCTGCTTCTGTAACACTACTAGGAATTCCAACATCTAACCTCATTGTGGGCTTATACTGTTCCGGCACAGCGGCACCACCCTGCACGCAGATCTCCACCACCGCAGGCGCCTGACCATAAAAATTCCTCAGCTCTTTCTGCAGCATAGGTTCCTCCAGATTAGGAACATGCCACACATACCTTGGCGGTATCAAATCATCAAGAACCGCCGACTGCCACCCATGCTGCCCATTCCGCTGCTGATGCTTGAAGGCCCCACAGTTTTGTGCTTTATGACCCGTGGGGCCCACGTGGATCTCGGGGCAGTACCCACAAACTCTCACCGGGTACATCTTCATTAATCTATTTGCTCCTCCCCTCATTTTCTCCCATACTTGGAGTGTTTCCTCTGCCAGTAAAACTATCTCTTCTTCACAGGATGGAGGAATTATCTCAAAATCTGGTAATTCAGTCAGTAAAACAGGTTTTGGATCTTGTGGGGGTAGATCTGGTAATTCACTTTCATCAGCATCAACGAATTCGCTTTTATTGATTCGGATTATGGGTTTTCTTCTTCTTTTTGTTGGGAATTCGGGTAGATCGACTCCTGCTTGAATGCATAGCTCGGTTAGTGCTGGGATTCGAGGGACTGAAAATCTTTCTTCATGTGGGATACGTTTTCCCAGACGGTCATATAGATGATAGGCTTCGATTTGTACTATTATATCCTCTACAACCGCATCTACCCACTCGTGTTTTCCCTTCCGAATTGAAGAATTTGGACCTTGACATGATCTAAAGGGATGGCCCACAGGCCCGACATGAATTTCATTACAATACCTGTCATAAGTAAAAGAAGTCAAAACGTATAAGTTTCTTCACCATGCATCTTCTCTGAAAAATACGGATTTTTAAATAGAAATGCATCATGAGTGGTTTGGTTAATGGATCAAAATGGGTAAATTTTAATCTGCATGAAAGCAGGTCGGGTTGGGTTGGGTGCAAAACATGAACAACAACAAACATACCCACTAAGATCTCACTCTTAGCAAATAGCAATGCTAAAGATGAATAAGAAAGTATATAACCAAAATACTACTTAAGTTTTTAATAAAGCAATACTAAGAGGTTGTAAGCATTTAATCACATTTCAGGACACTTTCAACAAGTTTAACCTGCTCCAGTTTACCACATTTTGAAGTTTCCATTTGACCAATTAGAGGTGGCAAAATAGGCAGGTTGGGTAAGGGGTCACTTTTTTTTGTGTGTCAAAACTGAAAGTTGCGACAAAGCACCTTTCGTCTAATAACTTTTAATAATTAATTAGTCTTCACATATACAATATCTAAATAATAGTTGTTTTATTTTTTTATCATTTTATTTACTTATGAGATCTTATCAACTAGCAATACACTTTGTGAAACTACTCCTTTTAAAATAAACTTTTTACTCATTTGAGATAAAAAAAACCTGAACCAACCCATTCACAAGTAAATGGGTCAAAACAGGTGTGCATCCCAAACAACCCCTCACCACATGAAACAAAGTGTTCAATGTTCATATTAGCAATCAATTATGATCCAAACAAAGTTTGCAAAGGTTTAGATGTGTAGTAGAGCGTGTGAATTACTTGCAGGCTTGTACAGGAACAACTTTCAAGAGCCTTTTGAGATTGTTAATCAATGTTGTTCGTGCATTCAACACGGCATATGCAAGAGGAATCATCCTTTGAACCAGTAGCCCGTTTTTCGGAGGAGGGGCGGATCTTTTAGGTTGACCTTTTCTACCCTTCATCCTCTCTCTGGCGGCACGTCGGAGATCCAAAATGGGTACAGGAAAAGGCTTCTTTTCTTTCTTGGAATAGTAACGTGGCAAGTCAACATTTTGAGGATTATTATTGCACCTAATAACCAAAGATGGTGCCTTGAATTGATAAACTCCAAATGCCCATTGATGTCTAGGTTTCTTGCCACTTAACTGTAAAGAAAACAATCCAATTCATCATTAGTTTAATTCACTTGATTGGATACATTTCCATAAATTATGCAAAATGGTTTGTTAAGGGGTTATCATAGTTGTAAAATGCCAAATACTCAAGTTTTAAAATGCCAATCAAAGAACTCAAGATGCACCTTTAATGAATCAAAGAACTCGAGGTTCTGCTGTGAATCGTATCTCAAAACGCCAAGTTTCGGAGGTAAAAATCTTTGTTTACATAAGAATGAAGTAGTTGCCAACTCAGGAGAAACCAAACTGCAACTCATATCTGCTATACAAATAGGACCAGAACTTATACAAAATACCAAGACCAAAACTTTGAAATCTATCAAAACCATGGAAGAGAAGATTATTATGTCATCACTAGAATCAAGGATGAGTCCTTACCGTTTGGAGTTAGTTTTGCAACTTACATGAACAGAATTTCAGGAAAATCAAACCCACACAAATTTTATTAGTGGATAAGTCAAGAAACTAGACACACCCTGGTTTCGTTTAAGTTGTTAAAGGAACTCAATTTCCGTTTTAAGAAGCTACCGGTAATCTAAGAGTGTTCTCACCACATTAGGTGTGTTGGGAGTTTTATCAAACACTTGGTGTGCATAAAAGTGTTTGGGAGTTTTATCAAACACTTGGTGTGCATAAAAGAAAAGAAAGAAGAAAATTGGCACAGAAATGATGTATAACTTGGAAGAATGAAACATACCGGCCGCAGAGATATGAGAAATTGAACAAGATTTGTTGGGGATGTGATATTGTGATGAAAAGCTAGGAGAGACCTACAACTGAAACAAGGAGATTACGATAGATTAGGATATAGTCGGCAAAATTAAAGATTGATGGGTTCTCTCATACGGAATGGAAAGGACCTGTTTTTACGAGATTTATGGAAGAAGATCCGGGGTGCACTCAGGTTCTAATCTTGGGACTGCTACTTTTTCACCCGAAATTTGTTGTTCATTAACACTATTTTTTAGGATATAATGTTGTCATGTTGTGGCACACCCAAAACTAGTCAAGGGTTGATATGGTGTTGCTTTAACTCGGGTTTGAATCTTTGTGATAATTTTTAAACTAAATAAAAAAAGTATTCAAGGTTTTTTTTGTCTTTGTAGATTTCTTTTTTTATTTTTATTTTTTCAGTTTCAAAGTGTATGTTAATTGCGATTAGCTTTTCGTGAACCTGAGATTCTTCCATAATAAAACGTACAAATCTTAACATAAATACACGATGATCCCACTGCAACACGCAAGGGATATGCCACTAGTTTATATTACTGAGTTAAATTCATTCTATGCATAAATTTCTTGTCGGACCCAGCGGACGGGCGTTCCTCCCTTCGGCCGGCGGATGTCCTTGTCTTTGGGTGGCAACATGGGAAGAACGCATGTGTCGACCTTACGGGGGTTTCCCCTCTCGTGGGGTTCAAGGGCTCTGGTTTTCGGGCTGGCCAGGCTGCCACGAATGCTGCTGCAGGGAAGGTGCGCAAACATGAAGAGGCGTGCCTGGCGAATCAACATGTGTTTATGCCTTTCGCGTTTGATACCTTCGGTTACCTTGCCCCGGAAGCTGTTGAAACTTTGAGCAGGGTCCAGAAGGTTATGCATGGGAACGTGGCGATTCATAGTGGTTTGAATGTGGTTTTCACTCGGTTAGGCTTTGCTATTCAGAAAGGGCTGGCGGCGCAGCTTGTTGCCCGCCTCCCTTGTACTTCATGTTGAGTTGTAACCGTGTTCAAATTAATATAAAATTTCAGTCTCAGACGTATGATTATTTCAAGGAACTTTGGTGTTGTTTTTGGCGGCGTATATATTGTGGCCTTGTGGGGCCAAATTAAAGCCAAATCTGGTCTCGTTTTTTTTATGTTTCAACGGTTAAAAGATGCACGAGTAAAACTGTCATTTTCACAAACTTTTTTAATTGATTTTAGTTACATACTTGTAATGGTATTCCTTTTCTTGGACCATGCATCTCTTGAGCAGCAAATTCTAAGGGCATCTAGACAATAGAAAGGAGAAACAACAATGGTTGGTTGGAGCACACCATAGTCTCTCAACAATTAGACCGTGTGACTTCTTAACCTTTCTAATAAAAGAGGTGATACATTATATAAAAACAAAACTGATATCAAGTGACTTCATAAATTTTAGAGTAAATTACGGATTTAGTCCTTGTGGTTTGCATGAATTTCAGATATGATCCTTAACTTTCATTTATTACGGATTTAGTCCCAAACGTTTAACAAACCGTTACGGATATAGTCCCTGAGATGGATGTCTGTTAAAAATCTATGTTAAGTTGATGTTAAAATCAAATAAAAACCCAGAAAAATCCTAAAATCATCATCATCTCAAATCTAACTTCTTGATTTCTTCCCTTTCCATATCTGATCTGATCCGATGTGCTGAATTAAACCCCAATTCACTTCGAATCACAAAACCCTTCAACCAATTCCAACTCTTTCAATCCACCAATACATTTACGCCATGGGTGTCCAACGTGCTCCGGCGACCGCTCTGTTTCAATCCACCCTTTTAACCGATGTTGTCGATGTTTGTCGGAATAGTACAAAGTGGTCCGACGACCGCTCAGTTCACCACCACCGTCATTTCCTTCTGTCAACAGAAATCAGATCTGAATCGATGTATATTTTAAGAACGGGATACTATTCATCTTGTTCAGGTTGTTCTCTGTAATCTGGTCCGACGATTGATAACACATTTTCATGGATTTGGATCGAAATCGCATATCCAACGATTCAAGATGTTCTCCGTCGTCTTGTCTGAAGATCTCCGGTCATCTTCTTCGAAGATCCCCCATTGTTGGTTGAGATTAAGCAATATGGTTTCTTCTCGCACAATTTCGCGAACAATGAGCGGCACCACCGGCGATATACTCGGCAATGATTGTGATGTTGTCGTTGTGAAGGATCAAGGAAGCGTAGGTACTAGCGAGATGTGGTTTTGCAGCGCCAGGTAGTGAACGGAGTAACGGTTTTGAGACGTGGGATTGATGTGGTTTTGCAGGCGCCCTGAGGTTGTTGGTGGTTTTTATTTTGAATTTATTAAAATTGTATAAAAAGGTAGGGGTATGTTAGGAATTTTAAAAAAGTTAACAGAATTTTTTAACTGAAGTTAGACGGAAGGACTATATCCGCAATGGTTTGTCAAACGTTTGGGACTAAATCCGTAATAAATGAAAGCTAAGGACTATATATGAAATTCATGCAAACCACAAGGACTAAATCCGTAATTTACTCTAAATTTTATTTTACTTATCCATGCTATATCTAAACTCTCATGGAACACACTAAAATCAATAAACCTTTCATAAACCAAAACTAGTACAAAAATCTGGAGAAAAAAAACCAGAACAAAATAAAACTAAAATAGCACAAAACAGTTCTATAATTTGTTTCCACCCGAAAATGTGGGGTTTTCCTAGAAGAATTCAAAAATCATACTTAGTCCGCCCACTGCTTAACACAAGGCACAACATATCTGATAAATCACGACAAGATGCCGACTGCAGGAAGTTCCAAGACTCGAGCATAAGACGTTTTCTCAAGCCCTTGAAATGAACCACCTGGAAAACAACACGCCTAGCATGATGGTTACAAAAATCAATCACTTGTTAACTTCATAGAACAAACATATTATGGTTCATCTTGGTGAAGTGTTTACCTTGACATCCAAAGGCATGCCATGAAATTGACCAGCACCTTCAGGTGGGGTCCAATTGTAAATCGCACAAGGCAAAAAGAGCACGGATGCACCATTGATGTCTTCGAGAAAAGGTTGATGAGCACTAAATATTTTTTCATCAAATGAAAAGTGTGATTTTACTACAGAAGCAATTGCAAGTTGATCGCCAAGCATTCGCGAAGCTATCATGTACTTTGAACTATAAACTTTCAACACTTCCTCCAAGAATTTCTTTGCTCTGAATCACATGAACGATAAAGATTATCAGATAAAGATTATACCATTTCCATTTTTAGAAACTCTTCAAGTTACATTTCCTCTAAAAAAAAGTTCCTACAGCTTCCTATTCAACCTCATTACCAAAAAACTTATTCTGCCATTGTTAAAGGTTATCATTGTTCAAATTCAAAGATTGCGCTTTTAATGAGACGGAAAAAGGTGAACTTTAGATATTATATGATGACATACCTTAAAATCCCATCAGAGGTGCCCCTGACTGCAATGAACCCTGAATTTAAAGGCTGTTGCTTGTTGTTACGGAACGTGAGAGCCACATGAAACTCTTCATATTTGCTAAATATTTGGCCCACATCACCAACTACTGCTATGTCAGAGTCGATGAAGATAATATTATTTATTCTTTTTCCTGGTTTCCTTGCCTGCTCTTTAAGTGTTTCCTCTAAAAAAAACCTGCAACAGTTTATAATACATTGAAGATAATTTGTCACATGAAAGTATTCATATTTGCTAAATGTTGGTTTTTGAAGATAATTCGTCTCACATTTGATTATAAAATATGTATTACTGTGCTCTTACAATGTAAGACCTGATTCTTTGAAGCATCAACTTGTCTCGTGAATATTCACCTTGAATGGGATATACCATCACCCTGTTTCTCTTCAAAGGAAGGCTGGATGACGGATCAGTGAGGATAACTGTGTCGCTATGAGGCATCATCAACTGCAAAATACAAGTCAAAACTAATATTTGATGTATAGTCGCCATCAAAATTTGGAAGTTTACGGTTATACTCGTCAGCATACAATAACAGAAATCTCAAAACCAAGTGAGTAGAGCAAGAGAATATGGAGACTAGAGGTGGCAAAATGGACAGGCTGTATAATAACTGGTCAAAATATGTAAACTTTGATATTGGTTGACCCATAACTCCACAAGCGGCTTTTTGTAAATCTTTTTGAACTTTATACAAGTATTAACAATGAAAACGAAACTATACTACTAAAGGAATAATCTTTTTTTTTCCTGTCTTTCCTAATATAGTATTTTTTTCATATTTCACCTGTATGAAATTTATGAATGTATTCAAGACGGCCATTGACCGGTCAACCTTGCCGTATGATAGTTTCCCCACCATCGATGACTCACTTGATCTGCCACTGATACTAGAGTTATAAACCGTAAAAACGGTTACAAAAGTAACACCATCACCACCATTTGAAATATTGGAGGATGCTGATATGAGGGTCTTGTTAAGAGCCTTGTTCCCTGCAACAACAGAACTGTATACTATACCCCAGTGAAAGCAAATGAAGAGAAAATTTTAAAAAAGAAAAAACTTATGCATATGTATAAGATAAAATCTGTGTGTTTAATTACTAAATATTTACTTAAGGTGCAATCATTCAGTCTAATCCATAATCCCATTTCATAAATCATAATCACCTCTGTACCATGGAATTGCAACAAATGAAGAAAGTTGGGAATATAAGGCGATTCTGTAAAACTACTAAAATACCATTTATGACAGATAAAGGATATACCTTTGCATTGTAAACGATTTGGCAAGCCTTCACCAGCAGCGGGTCCAAAGACAAGATGGTCAAATTTCTTGGTTTTGTTTTGGTGTGAACCAGCTGAGTCCTGATGTAACTCTAAAACTGAGATAACAAATCAAGTATGTTCTTCATTATGAAAATATGCAAGAGCATATGAAAAAAAAAAACATGAATAAAGAAAAAGATTATAACCTGAGAGAAAACGGGTTAAAAAGAAAACAAGTGCCATAAACGAAAGAAATTGTCGCCATCCAAAACACACTCTCATCCCTAAATATCCTTGTCTGTACAAATAAAGAGCATATGCGTCATATTCTTATCAAGAAAGCTACAAATAAATGTGACTAAAAAATAGGTCAGCGGGTCGTTTTAAAAATAGGTCATTTTGATTTGTTGTATGGACTCGGGACATGTTTTGACAAAAATGGGTATGGATCAAAATCGGGAGTTTTTATAAATAAGTCAAAATTTAACTGTGTAAACTGCCAAAACCATACTAGAGAACAATAGCACTCATCATACCAGCCCCCACATTCTAACTACCAGCAGCTAATTGAAAAGAAACAGTATAAGCAAATAAGTCAAACTCTATCTCCAAGACCAAAACCCTGTGATCTGGCCAACATGTTTGCATTAATTTATAGCAGTGTTCAGCATGATCATGGCAAAACAGCAGAAACTAAACTCCACACTCCATTAATTTAGAATAAGGATAACAATTCATAGTTCAATAATACATATACCTTCCTAATTTACCCCTTATAAAGATCAAGAATGACCCAAAATTGGATGTTTGGGTTAATTTTGCCAGGCCTAGTTTTGACCAATTACCTTAGGAGATAATTCTTATACCTTAGAATCAAGTATTTTTTGTCTACATTGGTTTCGAAAAAAAATAAAAAATAATGCATGACATCGTGTTAAAATATCCCTATTAATATAGCTTCTTGATCATTCTACTTGTTAATTTGCCCACTTTAACAGCCCCCTTTTCAGTTATTTTTACAAGAACAAATGCCCTTTATAATTCATGACAGCAAAGTTCTCATCTTTAATTTCCAATCCAAGATTTACAATTTGATCGCAGTAATTGGGAACAAGAATGACCCAGATGTCCAAATTCAATACAATAAATAGGACTAAGAAGCTTACATTACTATATCCTCAGTTAACAGCGTGATTCATGAGTTTAATACGATGGTAGTTCCCAAGATTTTCGGGTTAATTTAGGTACTCTGATGATGGATGTTGCTTTGGTCGGTTTAATCTAATCACCGGCTATAGTAGCCCTCGAACAGAACTGAAGATATGAAATTGATAATTTGATTGATGTTCTAATGGTTTTTGAATAATTCAATTTTGTACTTCAAACTTTCTACAAACCATATCCTCATGAAACACTCAACCTAGAGTTTAAATTTTTTTCTCTCATCACCCCTCATTAGTTAAAATGTTTGCCTAAAACATTTTTCTACAAACCATACCTCTCACCCTAACATCTCAACGAGCAAAAGTGACACAAAATAACGGAACTGATACAAAATAATAATAATTATAATAATAAATTAGCTAATTTCTTTAGGAGAATAATAATTTAAAAAATTTACATCGCTAATGACTAAAACCACATACCACTGGCCTACCTTCAAACTTTCAAAGTCATGAATTCAATTTCAACTAACCTCTAACATCCGACAATCTACCTATAAATATAGTCGATCTAGAGAATCAAGTTTGTTTTGTATAAATATTTTTTATTGTGCGGGCTATATATCAATACTGCCACCATATGATTAACTCAAGAAATTTTTACAAAACAATATGTTGATTGTCAACTAAATGTGACAGCATTTCGAGTCTTAAGAAAGATAAGAGTGAGGAAAGCGTGGTAAAATACCCTTGAACGCGATATTTAAATATAAAGCTTATTGTGCACACCGAATAAGCTCTTACAACATGAGCGATAGAAATTGGAACTACGTGAAACTTCAAGATAAGTCCCGTGACTGAATCAATCTTGAATTTTATATCTATCTTAATTAATTGTCCGATTACACATGCTTCCTAAAATCATATACACATTTCTAAACCCTAGTTAATTAATTAGTTAAGACAAGATTACAAGATTATCATGCTTCTTCTACAACATAACTAACGTGAAATAGACTACCCTCGCCTGGTCACACGCCGGCCAATATCTACATCCATGAGTCTTGATGAAGGTCTGGCTGCAGCAGGTGAAGATAACCCGACAGATTCTGGAATGTCGAGATCCACTTTCAGTGATGGCCCCGCGATTGCCCGCTTGATATCATTTTCATTCAGTCTTTTAACTTGAAACTTTTCCTTTGCAATCTGTTCATGAAATTACAAAGTATTAGATTAGGGGTTTAAATCCTGACAGTTAAGTGGTGTTCGCCGCAACCAAAAGATTAGATTAGGGGTTCAAATCCTGTAAGGTGCAGACTCTATGTATTTATCCAAGAAAACTAGGAATTGTTGTTCAAAAAAAGGTGTGGCCATGATTGGAAAAAAAAACTTTCTTTACTTTTTTTTACCTGTATCCCTTTTGCTAAAGGATTTTATTTTAGCAATTTGACCCGTTAAGACCCGTTAAGAGGTGAAACATAACCCAAGTCAAACCATTCACAATTTATATGTCTGGTGTGAACGTGTAGCGCGAGTTTTATTTAAGAGAAAATAATGATAAGAATCATTGAACAAAGAAACTAACTAGTTCAAGATGATGAGGGGATGCATGTGCTTTTGAAAGTCTTTTTCTCAGTTCGTCCATCTTTTTCTTCTCGTATTCCCGATTTGCAGTTTCATTCACCTTTTCATCTACTTGCTCATACAATGCTGCAAAAAATAATAATAACAATGATGATGATGATGATGATGATGATGATGATGATGATGATGATAAGAACATATATACTACTACCAAAGATAATATCACTGTATCAAAACCTTGCAAAACATAAAACAAAAATAAAAACTCAACCAAAATAAGGGTACAGAGAAATGGGTTCAAAATCGAAACCAATCTGATTTAGTTAGGTCGGAAACAGGACTGTAAACCGATTACAAACATGGGGCTTCGTATTCTGAAGAATACAAATATAAAACGCTATCATTTCAAGTTTGAAAAATTAAAAAGTTCTAGAAAAAAGAAAAAACGGATTTCGATTACAGTTGCAGCTGAACCAAGAACAGACTGTTTACAATATCCTAACCCATTGAATACTCTAAAACAGAGTGTCAAACCATAGTTGATAAAAACAATACTTTGGTAATGATTACTATGGACAAACAGATCAACTTAGCTTAGAATGTGCACGAAAAGGAGTTATTATGAGGCTTGAACATGTAAATTGTTGCAACCTTTTTGGGACAAAAGGAGTGATGATGAAACAAAAGGTAGTTGCTAGATATAGTAATCCTATAGGAATATATGTTGAGAAATTCTTGTATTTAATTATAAATTTTAAACAGGCACGAGATGATAAACTTAAATTAAATGTTATATTTTTATCCATAATGTTTTAATGCCATTAAAAACCCTAGTTATGTAGGAAATATTCACCTCTTAATCGCAAAATTTTAGGCTTTTTTTTAATCAATTCCATTTTTGCTAGAATTATTAAATTAAGCCAAACAAGCTAGAGGTGGTAATTTTGACCCATTTACTTGTAAATGTTTTGTTTTGGCTTGTGTTTTATCTCAAGCCACAAACGAGCCAAATAAAATAATTTACCAAAAAGGAGAAACAGGTCAAACGGATCTCTACTTTCAATGCAAGCAAACGTCCTAAAGCATTCTTAATCAAAGTTTCTGATATTTTTTCTAAAACCATAACTAATGAACTAATTGTTTATAAATGCTTTTTAGAATGGACAAAAAGTGTGCCCTGCCTGATTTAAGACGTACTAGAATATGGCCTGTTTAAACTTTAAACCCAGCCTGTTACCCGAGCACGCATGTTTCTGCCTATAAAACCACATCGCATAGCAATAGAGCGGTTGGGGCACTAAAATGCAAAACATACCCGTGAGGTTTGATAGGACCCAAATCTGAGTTGGAATATCATAAAGCTTTTTTGCCAATGTAAGGGAAGACCTCAAGATCTCCCGGGCTTGACCCGTATCATGAAGAGCTAGTGCCAGATTTCCAAGAACAGTTAGATATTGGGACACGAGTTGAAGATTTCCTAGAGTCATATGTGTTGTTTGCAACCCACTTGCCAATCGAACCCTGCATTAGAGTTAAAAACAATTAAGATTTAAAATATGCTTACCGGAACTAGACTATTTTAATATTAATCTAACTTTCTAATATGGTAATCTTATAGATTTTATGCTTTTAAACACACTTTGCATGACTTTTAACCCATTAGACATGTATCTTCTTATTTCAATCCTTATAGTTTAACATGTTTGCTCCGTTAAGAGATCAAATATAACCCAAATCAGCCCATTTGTAGGTTAGTGTCAAAATCACCACCTTTACACTCTCAGGTCATTTATCTCTAACAGGTCAAACATGTTTAATGAAAAAATAGCTCAAAAGCAACAGCTCACATGGTTCAAATTGGTCAAAATCCACCCACCGTATATTCTTATTGCATACATGATACATTATCCAAAAAGCTAGATTATTAAATAGAATTTTTTTTATCATATTTGTCACACTAATTATTTATAAGTTCAAAAATTTTAGACAATAGAATATCGGGTGAACCAACCCAACTCAACCTGTATTAACCTTTACCAATATACCCATTAACATCCATTGCCCAACCCTCATGGCCCACCAATTTTGCCACCTCCTCAAGGCCCAAGATATAGAATGCCAAAAGAAATAAATGTGTGACTTTTAAGTAGAGCTAAATACTAAGAATGGGGATATTTACCGTGCTTCTTGTAGATTCTCCTGCCTCATTAAAAGAAAACCATATGCTAAAAGAGCAGAAGTTTTCTCCCGTACACCAACAAAAGAATCAATTGTTCTATAAATTGGTCCAATCAACTCTAAAACCTGCATTGACAATAAGTTATTAAACAAGTCAAGGCATGAAGACAAGAACCCAACAATGAGAGAACACCATGTTCACCTTTGCATAGGAATCTGCATCACCAATGCATATGTAAGAAACAGCTGCATAAATTTCACACATAGCTTGTGCTGATTTGCTCTCAGTCAGCTGCAGGTATAATCATTAATCATACGAATTTAAAGAACAAAGAGGCTGATACATAATTTGCTTAAACAAGAAAACGACAATGATACCTTTGCTGCCTCAACAAAATGAAAAGCAGCTTCGCTATAGCAAGCAACGCAATGGGCATATTGCCCTCTTAGCATCTCAATGATGCTTTCACAAGCTTGTAAAATTGTGGGGAAACGGTTAAACCAACTCTTCATCTCCAATAATGCCTGTAAACATGGAATATAATATTGTTTCAGTCTCATGTGCAAAACTGAACCCCATATGGAATTGGTATTTATTCAATAATTAACCAATCCCTCATCATGCTCCAGTTCCAAATTTTTCGCTCTTTACACACAAACACACACATATAGACATAATGTGTTCCAAAACAAACCTCCTGGGCTTCAACAAATTCTGAACGAGTGAGTTCCATGGCTACTTTATTCTCAAGAAACTGCATTAAGATCATCAAGTACACACCAGCCATCCAAATGGCAGAGTGCTGCAAATCCACTTCTGCTTAATATTAAAGGACATTTTTAAATCACTATGACAATTGAAGTATTGATTGGATTTAAGTTGTAAAACTAAGGAATAATCAAAATAAGGATATACTGCTAGTCTTTACATTAAGACTCAATACAAAGGCTTACCTGATGTACCATCAGTTATTCCATATTTAACCAGCTCCACTGCATGTAACAAGTAATTTATTTAGCTTCTAAAGCATTCAATGCCACAGAAGGGCAAAATTGTAAAATAAGTTCTCATTTCAATAACAAGCAAAAAAGTATTTTCCAAACTGTAATTCCTCTTAAAAAATACATAGAGACTATAGACACCCTTTTTCTCAATGGATATTACATATAAAGCATAAATATAAACAGATAAAGAAATAGCGTGAGTAAAAAAAAATGTAAAAAGCAAGTAAGAAAAGCCCCATATTTATGTGAAAGGATTAGCAGAAACACAGGCTTTACTAGCATGCTCCCAGCTGAATGAAGCAAGATTATCAATTTTAGGTAATGGCAATAATTTTCACCCAAGTTATGTACAAATGGGCCGTTTCACGTAATGTTTTATCTCTTAAAGAATCAAATGGGGTAAAGCTAAAAATTTAATAGAAAGGAAACAGGTCGAGTTGGTCAAACAGGTTAAAAAAATGTATGCACTTCGTCAAAAACTTCTAAAATCACTTTATTAAGAAAATTTTATTTTTATTATTGACGATAATTTTTTCACAATAACAATATATAGAACTTTATAATAGAAAGAACAAAAAAGTCTTTGTGACCATTTTGGCATGTGCTAAAAATTATTTGTTTCGAACCATTATCCAACTTTCCTGGCTCGCTTATGCTGCCAAGTGCCACCTCTACTTTTAGGTTTAACAAAAACTAAATAATCCACAGTGATAATATGGGCAAAAAGATCTACCTTCGATAGTATTTAGCCCAGATTGAATTCTCTTTGCACAATCCTTAAAGAGTCCCTTTGGGCGGCCAAAAATAACAACCATAAGATCAACTAACGAATAAACAGCACTTTTTGGTAGCCACTCACCATCTATAGGGTGAGGTGCCAACTCAAGTTTATCACCTAATTCTCGTTTCACATTACCAAAATACGCAGGTTCTAACACTTCTTGGCCCATAGACCCTGGGCCAATCAAATTACTGATTTCTACTTCAAGTTGAATTCGTCTTGAACTTAGGGTAGCCCTATCTCTATGAGGAAGATCAGCTTGTGAGAGACTTTCATTGACTATATCAAGTTCTTTCGTGAGCTCACGGCCATGTTCCAGTTTTTGTAAATCAGTCTTCATTGCAGCATCTAATTTGTCAACATGTTGACCAGCATTCTTGTAATCACATATACGGAGTAGATAGAATATGTGGAGCAACTCGCTGTAAAAGAATAGGCCAACACATTGTTCTCTCTACGGTTGCACAAAAATAAGAGTTATAAAAGTGAAAAACTAGAATTGTGAGGAGGATATTCAAAATAATTAATGAATACAGACATAAATATCAACACAACACCGCGTAATACCAAATACTGAAGGTGGCAACATTTTCAAAATAACTAATGAACACAGAGATATAAATAGCAATACAACACCGCAAAATACTAAATACTCAAGGTGGCAATATTTTACGGTTGGTAAATGCCATGCGGTCAAATTGGGTAAGCGTGGTACACATTAGGATGACCCAAAACACATTTTTTTCATGCATATAATATATATGTATACAATTAGTATCATATATGATTACAGAAAATGTGTAACTTCAAAAGAACTCTAAAATCTTTTGAACAAAATGAATTATGAGGTTTTATGCATTAAAGCCACTTTGGTTACCTTCCAAAAGGTTGGATGAATTTGATAGGTTTATTTTAGCTCATATTTAGGATTTTATCTGTTTGACGCATAAGAAATAACCAAACTCGAATGGACCAATCCATGAGTAAAATGGATCTTGCCACCTCTACCAGATACAAATTAATCTACAACAATTAAGCCCTTTAAAGTTTACTATGGAAATATGTCTGAAATATAGTCAATCGAATGCAAATTGCTTGGTCTACCATGAAAGTTCAACACTAGCATGCTTAACATGCTAACAATTAGAAAATGGTGATCTTGTTACATTATTGTCACGGTTTGGCACTTAATGAATCATGACACTCTTCAGAAAAAAACTAAATAGAAAATAAAACTATATCAACATCAACTCACTAAATCCCATCAGTATTGACTATATGACTGCATGAACAACACTTAACAAATTTGAGGCATAACTATCAGAAGTTCAATTAGTTTAAGACTCTATCTTTGTCCAAGAAAAAAATCAAGTTAATAAAAACCCAATGTAGTTAAAAATGAAGTGTTTTGTAATGATAAAGAATTAATTTCATTATTTTAGTTCATTACTTCATTACATTGCTACAGCCTATGTGGTACTCATGTTAAATTTATACTAAGATACAAACAGACTTACCCTGTCTGGGTCAATAGATTCCCAAACCTCATTGCATCTAGTTACAGCACCTTCAACTAAGCTTCCATCATCCCATTGCATGAGGTGTACATGCAGAACTGACGTTGCAAAAAACATCTGTCCACAACACAACAAACACAATTACATTACATATTTCCACATGAATTACAGTCATGCCAAACACAATAATAATCAACTAAAAGAATAAGGGCAAAAAATCCTAGAATTGTGATATACTTTTGCCTTCGATCTGGTTTGGTAGTTACAGAGTAAAAATAATGAGTGTAATGTGAAAATAGGACATTCTAAAAAAGAATTCATTACCAAATTAGGACATTCTAAAATTGATAGTCATCTAAACAGATTGAAAAGTAGAACTTTATAGCGAATGCAGACAAATCATGCAACTATATTGCGATTCTATAATATTTTCCAAAGAATAAAGAGACATGCAACTCTGTAATTTAGAACTTTTATAGTGGATGCAAACAAATTATATATGGTAATATAATGTGAAATTAAGAAAAAAGAAACAAAATGCCAAGCGTCCAGAAATCATGTATAATGGTTAAAATTACATTTATTAGTTCACACAACCTGTAACTCCGGATAGTACATCTCACTTGCGGAAGCATAACCTTGCTCCAGAGCAGACACTGAACCCTGATAGTCTCCTTCTATGATGAGAGCATTTGCAAGCTGTGAATTGAAGTTGCATGACCATAACTTCCCAGAAAACCTTCCAATAAACAACAATAGCAGATAGTTCATAATCCAATCGTACAGATTAAACATTATTCATCTAGAGCACAAAACTTTACTGGATCTTTATATTATATACTAAGCGACTAAATTTTGAGCTAAAAAAAGACATGCATACCCCTCCCCAAAGGACGCAGTAAGTTCTAGCCCCTTGTTTAATAGCTGTTTTTGAGAAGAAACAGCTCCAACAAGATGGTAACATTGGCTCAGTAAGCTATAAGCTCTGCACTTCAACTCAAAGCATGAGGGAATCGACTTCAAGAGTAGTTGCTGCAAAAAAAAAAAAAAAAAAAAACTAATATGTTTAGTAAACCCAATTTATAAGCCCCTTTTATTTTATTGCCCAAAAATACACCTCAATCCGCCAGCACAACTTTCACATAGCATCACCATGCAATTAAGTATCAGTTGATCGAGCTAACTCACCGATTCTAAGCCTGTTCTACCGTAAGTTGGCACCTATATGTTTTCTTCTTAGTTCTTACTACACGATATTGCTCAATTAATTATCGTTGGTGAGGTTAACAAGCTTCTTAAGGAGTCTTCGTGGTAAGTTACACCATAACATTCTATGTAAGTTAAAAAACCTATATGACTGTATATATGCACACTGAGGAATTAAACAGGTGATAAGCTAGACTACTTTACCATTAACCAAAGTTCTTATAGGTTTGCCATTTTGTTTCTTTTTTTTTAGGGCCAGATATATCCTACTTCACTAACCATTTTTTAGTATATATACTATACCAAATTAGTCTCCATAGCAATTTTCCGTGTGTAAAAACAGCATAATTGCATAACTAAGAGTTACCAATAGCAACTTGAATACTCTATTACCTCAAACCACCGTTCAATAAATCTATGCATCTTCATCAATTTCATAACTAAGAAACATAACTAATTAAGCTTAAACTAGTGAACATGAACTTAATGGAACTTCGAAAGGTAAGAATCGACTCACGGAGCGTTCGAGGTGAGATTTGGCATGATTAACGTTATTAGAATGCTTGAGGAGCAGAGTGGCGATTCTAAGACGAGTTTTGACTTCGATTACGGGGAGAAACGATACAGTGCTTTGACAAATGGCTTCGAGGCACTTGACTGATTTCGCAATTTCCCCACTCTTTTCGTGAAAATCTGCCAATTCCCACAGTCCTTCAGCTACTCCGTCCATTGGCTACTTCGTTGAGTTCGATTTTTCACCTCGATTTTCAGATCCCTCTTTCCCTTTTGCTTGCTTGCTTCATCGTCTCCATTCGTCGTTTCTCTCTCTATCTCTCTTGGTTTCTGGTCAGAAGTCCAGTTGAGTCAATGGGGAATCAATTCATCGTTGTTTTGGTCTCGTAAGCCCATGGGCCTGTATCTATTTTTAATTTTTTGGGTGATTCTTACGGACAACATTTTAAAAGGGCATTGGCGATGAGGAGAGACTTAGGGCTGAAAGGTCACGAGTTCGATCCTGAGCTCCCAGGTTTTACCACTCGGCCGCTCGCGGAGGTGGATTTCCATGGAATGAGTTCAACTGGTGTAAATAGTCCCCGGGTTTTCTGGGACATTCGTTGACCGTCAAAAAAATAATAATAATATTAATTATAGGGTTTTTAATGTGTGTCCTAAAACATACGTAAAGTGCAATAAATGCACCTTGAAATTTGAAAAAGACGTCAATATCTTTTTTTAAAATTAAAAAAAATATCAAGATTAATTTTGAAAAATGAGAAAGGTATCAATATTTTTTTGAAAATTATATTTTTCAATTTTCAAAATATATTTATTGCACCTTATGTGTGTACCCTTATGACACATATAAAAAAACCCTATTAATTATTTTTCGGGCTAATAAAGTTCAACTTTTCCAAAAAAAATATTATATTTACTATCATTATTACAAGCACTAATTCTAACTAAATACACGTCATTCGAATATGAACTAGAGGTTTTCAGAAATCGGAAAAATCGAATCAAACCGTTTAAACTGGAATAATTTTTCGGTTTGGTTTGGTCCTTAAACACGAGGTTAGGTTTATGGATTTATAAACTTCAAATCGTAATTACCGGTCCGGATTCATGAACTTCAAACCAGAAAAAAAACGAACAAGTGTGTATTGTACATAGGTTCATATAATTACTTTTTGTACTTTTGTTTTAACGACACTTACATACTTAATGTGGTTTTGAAGTTTATACTCAAATAAAATGAAGCAAACACATGAAGTTCATAAATCAACCCGTTTATGAATTTTTGTACATTATTACCGTTTAGAGCACAGCAAATGAAATGAAGCAAAGATTTTTTTATTATGTTTTTTGGTTAAAGAAGCAAATATTGTTTGTTCCATTAATAATTGCTTACATCAAGTCAGAAGCAAATATTTTTCTTGGTTGTATTATTCGACCAGGTTCAACCGAAGCTCTAAAAGTAATTATTGGTTCGTGTAATAATTGTTTAAATGAACTACAAAGTACAACGTTTATAAGAACTATAAAAATTGGTTCGACCAAGTTCAACACCAACCCAAAAATTAGTGCCATGTACTAATGTACTAAAAATCGTTTATGTGAACTAACAAGTTTTCATATAATATTTTATTGAACATCCCAAAAATAAATGCCCCAACCATTTCAATCTGTTGAATCGAACCGAAAAAAAAACGGCTAAACCGTTAAATACGGTTTGGTTTAGTTTAAGAATTTTTTTAATCCGTAAAGTCCGGTTTGATCCATAAAATCCGGAACCAACCGGACCATGAACACCCCTTTATGAACCGTTTGGCCTTGTTTCTATTTATCTTCGTAAGCAAACGATAAATCCATTTACTTCTAAACTATTCCACTAGAAATTACTAACTTTTGAGGTTTTATACTCTGGTCTATTCTAAACAGATTCTATCTTTTATAACTGGACTACAAACCTAGCGGCACATGTTTAACTTATTTATTTTAAAAACATTCAATGGATTGAAGGATGGTAATTATATTGTAAGTGTATTATTAAACGAGTTAAACAATCAACCCCAACACGACAAGTTTATTAAACTGATTAAATATGACAACCTAAAGTCCGATTTCTATATATTTCATGTTCAGATTAAATTGGGGTTGTAGCATATATATAAAAATTTGTTAAAATCTTTGGCGATATCAAATTTGTAGAACACCCTTTAATGATAAGATAAGTTATGTGACCAACACAAAAATTTATTTGTATTTACCATAAATTTAATAGAGATTAAAAGTAAATAGATTCTGCAAGGTGTTATGTTTATAATAATATGAATCACATGAAATCTCATTTAAGTAGATGTGTTTAGTTTTTGAATCGAACTTTAAATAAGCAATTCAAATCATGAGTTACACCTCCCATCTTAGTCATCCCTATCGTACACCCTAAACAAAGTACTAGATCAAAATGAAGATGTCTTTTTTAAACATAACTGTGATTACTAGACTATCATGTAATATTAGATTTGTGTCATGTTTATTATATTGCATTGAAGAAATCGGTCAACATCATCAAGGGGTACTACAGTTGTAGAAAAAATGCCTGTCCCCAAGTAGTTAAGAGTTCATATCACATGCCCAAAAAAATGTATAGATTTAAAAATATATTCAAAGGATATACGAGTTAAGCCGTTAATAAAATCATCCAATTTTATTTAAAAATTTAAACTGGCAAATGTGGTTTTATGTTCTTATAAACTTAAACATACAAGCTTCCTATCGATCCTACAACACTCATACTAAAAGAATAAAATTTTCATACAAGTTGATTTTGAGTGGTTGGTAGTAAGAAAGACTCCCACCAACCATACTCATATTTGGGGTATGGTGCAGCCCATTTGTCAGGTTTCTCAAACTCTAGATCCACAGGATTAGAGGCCAATGCTTCTTCAACACTCTCAGCTTCAAAGCTTTCCAACAAAACTCGATCTAGTCTCAATTTCATAAACCTGTTTACGATAACATCATAAATCAAACAGTATCTTAGTGTCTTAAATGATGTCCATCCTTTATGCGTCGTGTGTTGTCTAGTATAACTAGAAGTAAGTTAGATGGATGTGTGAGTTGCCGTTTACAGAAAAATCTATAAGATTCATTTACTAATGAATGAGTTAGTTTAGGTTATGTTTTCTCTTAAATAGGTGCGGATGACAAATGAACCCAAACCTAACGGGCAAACTCAAAACATTCCGTGGGAGGTTATTCAGGTATGAGACCAGGTATTGAATTAGTTTTTAAAAAATTACGGGTATTGGATGGCTATAGTTTTAGGTAATAACCGACTCTAAGTACCTAAAACATACATGTTTATCCCAACCCTACCCAGTACCCACAAACATTTTCTTTTTATTTTTATATTTCTAATCCCTTGGTAACAAATTTATACAGATTGAAGAGTGTAAGAAATGCACTCCGAAACCCAACAGGTCATTTTTAATAAACTAACAAGTATACCAAAAGATTGCGGGTATAACTTGTACCCGACGAGTATGCAACCAAGTATGGGACACTGATCTACAATTGGATACGGACTGAGATTACTAACAACCGTCCCACTGTCATCCCTATAAAGTCATATCAACAAACTTTAACAAAAAAGAAGGAATGGACTGTTTTATGGTTACAACTTTCTAGATCACTTTACTCAAAATCTATATTGTTATTGTAAGAATATAGTTTTTCTAATCATATTCAGGTCGGAAAAAGTTTGGTGTTGGTCAAAATGGGAGTCAGTTTGAGCCCCCAACAATTTTTCTTTCTACTTTATATATAACGAATGTTTTACTAATGGTTAGAATAACTATCATAAAAATAATAGCTAAATAATTTAGGAGGTGGATGGATGTCAATTCACCAATTTCGTTTTTGATCAAGTTTTTAGACAATAGACATGACCCATTCGACCCATTAAAAACGAAACCTAACCCAAATTGACCCATTTGAAGATGTGGTAGTGAGCTTACTTGATCCATGTACCGTTGGTTGAGACCAAAGCAACTGCAGGTCTCTTGAGCCTCTTGCTGATGTTTGGGAACTTGTCTAAGAACTTAGGTTCAATCACAAGCCAAAAATCCTGCTCCATGTTTCGCTCTTTGAAAAGGCGGGCCCTTTCAAATAACTGTTCTTGAAAGTGTTCTTCTTCATCCAACATGAATTTTGCATTTGCAACCACAAAATGGTATGTCTCCTTACTCTTTGTTTCCTGCTTTTTGCAAAATGGTAAAAGTTAGAGGTGTGTTATGCTAAAACATGGATTACATCATGATTTGAGAAAAATTACACACACTTACAAGAGGGACATTAGGAAGCGATAAGACAATAATGTCCTTTTGTTTAAGAATGTTTAGGGTATCATAAGCACACCAGCCAAAAGGTGAAACTTGATGACACTTAAGCTTGACAGTGTGTTCATTTCACATGTAACATATGGATTATGCTATAATTACTTTCTTATCTTAAGTTGGCTATAGATTTGTATACAAACACAATTACAAAAGGAATCTTAACCGCCAAATCTCAAGAATCACATGTGTATAACCCTAACAACTAGATGTGCAAAAAACTGAACCAATAGATCGGATTTTAAGTCTAATTCAATTATCTTCTGACCCACCAACACTTTTGTCCATTTTCTTTAAGTTTATATACAATCAATCTGTTAAATATGAAAACAAATACTACATGACCCGTTCGACCGGTTATCAAAAAATTTAACCCGAATTCTATTTTCAAATAGGGTGAAATTGCCACATTGCTTGCAACATAGCTAAGAACATATCCACAACATTCCCATTGCCAAACAACACCTCCTCTTCAACATATCTATTTAGTTTCATTGACCTAACCTATGTTCTAGTTAAATACTGCAATCAATTAGAACTGATTAGACATATATTATTACAATCATAAATCATTTATCTTCTACTCCTGTTACATTGAAAATTAGCCTATATAATAATATATACCGATTCTATTGTTCTTCATTTCTTCTTAAACACCACCAAGATCATACTCTAAATAATGAAATTTTCACCATTATTAATTCATCGACTCTCAAACTTCATTAATAATAACTCAATTACATTATCCATTAGCGTCCTACTAAATTGAAAACCCTAAACCTCTTTCCTGCGGTCCCGATCGCCACGTACACAATCACATCAAATTAATTGTTCTAAATCAGTTAGAGAACTCGTGCTATGTACGAAACTGACCTTTGGTACGGTTTCTGCAGAATCCACGGCGGCGACGGCTGTCCTGACGGAGGAGGTTGTTCTCCGGCTGAAGGTGGCGGTGCTTAGTTTGGACATATGTTGTGGCAACGGCAAGGAGGAGGGGAACGAATGTGTGGAGTGATGGAGTTGAGCGGCAGTTAGGGCGGCGGTTGGGACGTTTACCACCGCCGAAGCTCCCAGAGATTTCATCAGACTCATAATTTTGGTGGTCTGGATTACAAACGGTTACGGAGGTTGAAGACGACGATCCCGCGGTATGCAATCATAAAATCTTATCTACTTCCTGCTATTATGATAGAAAGTTTTACCTAGTCCCTCATCTCTCACTATTTGTACATTTTACCCCCTGATAGTTAGGCTCCTTTTTAAAGATGACATCACTAAACCGTTGTTTAAATCGTAGTTTAAGTAAATAAAAAATTACTAAATCACAAATTTAGCTATAAACAGCGGAAAAGGTTTCAAGTTCTGCAAACATGACAAAAGAATGTGTAATTACAACTTGATGAAGATTGAGGAATCATGCCAGGTTCACCTGCATGTCAAAATCTCCGGCTTTTTGGTTGGATTGCTTCCTTCGACCATAAACGTCCAACTGTTCATAACAAAAAAGCGTTTCTTCCGAAAACAAATGGCATCAGTAACAACCAAATAACAATGATGCAGAAAGATTGGAAGATTGGGTTCTTCATCCAACTGTATGTCATACTCCATTCTGTACATTTTAGAAAAAAAATACCGGTTACTGTTTCTGAACATCAATTGGGTTTTTCATCTACTGTAGGTCATACTCCACTCAACTTGACCGGTAATTGCATGTTAGCGATAAATAGTATTAATCACATATTCACATATGTATGATTCTAAAGTTCCTCAATCCAGTATCAATTGTAGGACACTTGGATTTGTGAGGCTACACATCAGTTGGACAAAGATAGTGTAACTGACACTTGGGTATGTGACTGGTAAAATTTTGTGTTACCACATTAAATTTAAAAAAAAAGCATAGGCAATCACTTTGTTTATTCTGATATTATACAAACTAAGGTTAACCTATCTATAATATAATATTTAGAAAAAAAGTAGAGGTGGCAATTCCAAACCACTTGTCAACAGTCAATTCAACATGAGTTTTAAAACAGGTCAAACAAAAAGTAGCTAAAAGAGGAATGAGTCACATAGGTTGAGAATCAGCTACTTCAGTTGTTTTGGCCCTCCTTGTAACACTGTTTTTACTAGCTTCTTGCTAGCATTAATTCTATTAAATTTCTGTTGCTGTTAAAAGAAACTAGTTTTAATGCATACTGCCTTCTAAACTGTTTTTATTCAGGCTTGGATCATTGTAATAGTAATGTTTTTGTAATCATAATTAAGGCATTAATTATTTATGAAAATATTTTAGAAAAAAACAAACAAAAGTTTTTGCAATTCAATTGTTCAACCAAACCTAACCTGGTAGTTATGATCAATTACCCAACCCGTCCTTCTTGCCACCTCCGGAAAAAAATAGAACAGACAGTTACATACCATCCCTGGTCAAAAAAATAGCCGTAGGAGATCCTGGTGATGGTGGAGTTTGTTTTAGTAATGAAGCATGGCGCCCAGCTTTGGTAACAGCATCTGCATCAGTAGCCGGCAAAATTTCAACATGTTCAAGGCCACCTATCTGTGTCTTTATCAACTCTAAATTCTCTTGTAAAACCTCGACTTCACCAAATGGCAGCCTTAGATCCAATGCTTGAACACCAAGTGTCATCACCTCCTTCATTTTATCCTTCAAAAACGGCATGCATAGCTTCTGTATCTGCTTAAAGTTTCCTTCTTTGCCAACTGCACTCTGCTGCAGTGCTTGTCGTATCTCCTCGTCTGGTGCAAACTTGTAGTTTTTGTTGTCGAATTTGTCTCGTAGAATATTCAAACACTCTGCTTTCCAACCATCATATTGTTCGTTCACAAATATAAGCCCGATATTTGGTTTGTTTTGAATGCTACCTTTATTATTGCCCCCTTTCTTAGAACGGCCTGAAGCCTGCTTCTTATGAAGCTCCCTGAAAATGATAATAAACTAGATCAACTTTAAGTAAATTAATCATCAATCAACAGAAGTTGACAGTGAGGATTAATACTTTTTCTCGCATTCACAATCAGCTTTTCTCAACTAACCTTTCTAATATTTTCCAGACAATGTATCAAGTGACTATCATAAGAACATAGTAAAATAAACTTGTTCTGATTTTTATTAACATAATCTAGAGATAAATATTTTTCTGTTAAAAAAAATTTAAATGAACCACATAATTAAAGTGCTAGAAGATTACATGACCTCTAGCTCTGTTAGGCTGCTGAAAACTAACACTAGCAATAAATAAAGACATAAACATAGGTATTGCAAAATAAATATAGTATTTAAAGCAAGTTGCGGTGAACCTGAAATTGCTAATAGACTTCTGCAAGTATCTGTTAGCCTTTTGAAGGGTGAGATCAGGGTTTTCAGCTTCAGGCCATCCAGCTTTGATGACAAATCCTTCTTTCTTTAAAACTATCTTCCATACATATTCAGAATAATGGGGGCAAATAGGAGCAATAAGCCGTGTTTGAATATCCATGAACCGCCACAACAGAGCACGATTCATGCCACTCGAGCCACAAGAAAGCTTATATTCATCCCTAGCAGTTTGCAGATCATAGAAACCTGTTTTAAGAGCTTTACAAAACATATAACCACTGTAGTTCTTCTCTGTCATTTTTATAGCAAAGTTTATTTCATTAGCAAATACACGATCGGCATAGATAGAAGGAGGGCCTATTCTTAAAGATGACTCGGCAGCAAGAACTTCCTCCATCCACTCCCTCTCCTTGGTGAGACGTAAAATTGCAGTATTGGCCGTTTTAAATTCGAAATTGGCATCATCCATCCCATCACCAGCATCAGCAAGAGAGAATCTAGTGGCATCAGCTGAGAATTCCTCAATAGCTTGTTTTAAAGTCCTAAAATTCCCTGTTGACTTTGACATTTTCTCTTTATTCAACATAATGTGGCCATTACATCTATACCCTCTAGGCCAGTGTTTTTTGGGAAATATAGCTGTGTGGTTATAAATACTAAATGTAAGGTGGTTCTGTATGAGATCCTTACCAGATACACGAAGGTCAACAGGATACCAATATTCAAACTCCTGCCTCATCTTTTTAAGAAGAGTCAATGGAATATCTGAAGATTTGGGTTCCTGGCCAGAAACAAATATATAATCCCAAACATCATCAGTAAGCTGCTCGGGTTTTATGGCAGATGTGTCTGCACCGAATAATTCCCCGTTTTGTAACAAATGACAGACAGTATAGTAAGCCATGTAGATGGTGGAATCAGATAAAGATTCCACTAGGAACTGCTCGTCCCAAGGAATACGGGTTCCAAGACCAAAACTTCTAGAACATGCCCATTGGTTCAGCCAGCTCAGTGTATGTTCGAACCCATGTCTAGTCTCGTCAGAGTATAAATTCATGTTGGCTAAGCATTCTTCTGCAGCTTCTCGCCAGCTGGGTTCACCATAAGTCAGATACCATTGTTTAGTTAGCGCAACTACACACTCATCACCTGATCTTGACATGACTTTCTTCTCAGGTTCACTGTATACAACAGCTTGATTATCATCTAAAAGCTTATTTCTGATTAAGTTTTTAGCGTCCTGAACCCGCTTCCCAGTATGTTCCCCGGCAATCATGGTTCCCTCATAGAAACCGCCCTTGTAGATGACCTTTTTAGCGACATCAAGTTTTTGTCTCTCGTTTTGGCTCTTGATCTTCATGTCAGTGCATATTTTTTCAGCAGATTTGTCGCCAAATTCAGGGTGGTGGATGATTGGGATGACCTCAAAGGGCAATACCCACTCATCTTTTACACCAAATTTATCCCTAAAAGGAGGTTTTAATTTCAAATCCTGCAGTAAAAAAATGACCTGGTCTTAGATCTGTAAACAAAATGCAAAACAAATTGTGAAATATTCTAATTTAATGGAAACATGGGCAAGTTGCTTATATAGTGATGATTACATTAAACTTTTTCTAGTAACCTATAAGAAAGGGGAAGAATCTAACCAGATCTTTAGATGTTAATCACTAGTTCATATTCAATTTTCCATTCAATTCTTCAATTCCTATTTGCTTATAAGGGAGTTATATTATAAGAAGATATAATATAGATTAATGAAATATTACCTGTAATGCCATGAAATCATCTGGAGAATCACTGGGAACACTGGTAACTATCCCGGTACCCTTATCAGTGAGAACTGAGAGCATAGGAAGACAGTATATTTTTTCATAGAATGAAAGCGGGGATCGAAGGGGTAATCCAATAAGCTCTTGACCAGTCAACTCCACCAGACATGTAGCCTTTTCATGAACACGAGACAATCCCTGATAGGCCAGATTCCTGGCCGCACGCTCAGTTAAGATAAAGACGTCAGAATCATTGATCTCAAAGGCTCCATATTTGCCATCAGGCAACACCCATGCATTAGTTTGGCCATACATAGTCTCAGGCCTCAGGGTTGCAGCAGCCAGATACACTTTCCTGCCTTCCAAATGTGCAAATTCGGCCGGGAATGGTGGGACCACCTCCATCTTAATGAGCGTATACTCCTGAGGGACAACACCTTCCCCGGATGCCCGATCATGATCAGCACAAGGCTGCCCATCCCTCGGCGAATAAATAGTGTATCTTAAATCTTTAACAATTTTCTTTTCCAACTTCCTCATCTGCCACCTCACAAACTTGTCAAAAAACGGGTTAACCTCTGTGGTGATAAATGACCTCCTCCAGTCAGCACCCAAGCCAAAAGCTTTAAGGTCTTCAACAGCCAAAGGAGGAAAAAACCGAAGCCATTGAACAGGATCTTGAAACGTTGCTATTTCAGCGTCAGATAAACCGTAAGCACGCATAATCTCCCACTGGTAAGTCTCCTTACCAATTTTTGATGCTGCCTTTGATTTTTTCCCCTTGAAAATTTCCAGGTTGTTTCCTTCATCAGGTTTGGGTTTGGGTTCAGTAATCCCCTCCCCTGAAGGAAAAACAGGTGGATTACCAAATTTTTCTATCTCCCTTCTAAGTTTATCAGCAGATGCTTTGATTGGCATTCCAGTACAGTGGAACCCAAAGGGTAAAAGGACATTAGCCCCCCTTAGCCTGTGATATGCAGCAGCAAATTCAAGCTTGGAGAGCGAAAACGCATGCCCCAAATGCAAATAACCGTTCATGTATGGAAAAGGGAAGGTTCCAAAAAACTTTTCGCCTTCTTTCGGAGGTTGATCGTTTGCTTCCGCGTTAAAAACATGACTTTCATCCCACCATTTTCTTACTTTCTGTTCCATTTCTAAAAGTTGGTCCCGCTTCTTGAAGCTCCTCCCGTTATCAGTAACTGCCATCTCGCTACTAATGTGACAGAATCTGTAGAACGAAAGGTGGTACTAGATATTATTATATAAACAGAATGATCAAAGTGTGCGAAGATAGTAGTAAGAGAACACAAGTATACCAAGAACAAGTATTTGCAAACTCAGGAAATGTTTTCATACGAAAAAAAAATATTCAGATCAGCAATTAATTAACATTTGTTAATGTAATGATAATAAGAACTTAAAATCTGAATACAACTAAAAAGAAATTAGGTGATCATATATTGTTAAGTCTTCCACAAAATAATAGAAACTGTCCCTTTTTTGAGTTTTTTATTTGAACACCTGAAACAAGAAGGACTAAACTGCCACATGAGGATGTAAAAACAATTTCCAGAAAGATCAAAAAGAGTAAGCCTGAATGTTGTAGATAGTGGATAAAATTGAGCATATGTAAAATTAACACAAGTTGTCAAATTCAAAGGGAACCAATGCAAAACTGGACTTCCCTACTTTTCAACATCTGGAATTTGCAGTTAGGTCCACTTTGCAGATATTCTTCAACTATTGTAAATTCTCCCCAGTAATGAGATTATAATGGCATTCAAGTGACCAAAGTTTTGCCAAAATTTTACAAACCTAGAGAAAACACAAAATTAGGGGTGTTCAATGAATCAAATTCGAGTTACTCAATCAATCAAATCATATTAATCAAAATTTGAAATTTTGAGGCTGAATTCGAATTTGAAAAAGAAAAAAAAAAACCCATTTCAACTATTTAAAAAATATAATTCATTTTAAAAGCCCATATTTTTAACTATATATATATATATATATATAAAAAACAGAACTAAAAATATGTATGTGATTCTACTAGAATTTTGAATCAAAAGTCATAGACTTGAACCGGTTGTTAATTCGACCCAAGAATTCAGAAACCTAATTCAAAATGGATTCGAATTTTGATTCTATTGCACCAAAAACATGCAAAGCATGTTATTATAATTAAGTTGCATGAAACTTCAGAACGCCATTTAGACTGGAACAAACTGGTAGAAATCATACGCATAATAATATATCGCAAGTAAAAACAGTGTAAGATTGGACCTTACTTCCAATGTGCCGTTGGATGATTTAAACCAATCACACAATAGAATTCAAGAAAAACAAACTGCAGCTACTTGTAAACTAATCACAGTCGTAAACTTCTTCCGTCAATTTAGAATATAAACTTGGATACAAAACTCAATGACTGATGCCCTATTTTTTATAATTAAACGATTACTTGCACAGCAAGTTTACGTAGACCGACTTTGCCATTTAATTATAATTGTATTCTAACTTTGACATTTTATTATTATTAACCCTTAACTTGTGATCTCCTCCATGAAGACCAACCGAACCTCCATGTTTCTTAAGTTGCTATTGTATCGTTTTTCACAATGTGCGAATGCAGAATAGGGAGAGATAGTACCAGACGTTTCCGTGCATACGACGAGCTCGCCGGAGGAGAAGATGTAGCCGCTGCGCGTCGGAGAACCGCTGCAAAACCCTAGTGCAAAATAGCAACTAAAAAATGGCTAGATTGGGAATTATATATGGCAAATTCTATACTCACATCCCTTGATTCTATTTTAACACCCTTTTACGACCCCGTAAATGTATTTATGCCCTGGTATAGTTAAAAGACAAAATTTCTAAATTTACACCCCTTTACAGCCCCGTAAATACATTTACACCCCCGTAAAACTTTATTTTTTTTATTTTTTTATTTTTTACCTATCACATTGTACTACCTCGTAATTATAATTACACCCCCGTAGGAACCCACTATATATACACTTGAACGGTTCATTCCAAACTCCCCACATTTTTTCATTAAAAATCTTAAATTTTCCACTCCAAAACCCATAATAACTTCCACTAACCCACGTTTGTATTCGATTCGTTCGCTTAATGATCACGAGGGCGGGTTATGTAATTATTATTAATATCATTACCGTATACTTATTAGTATTATTACTATACTTATTGTTTTAGTAATTTTTAGACTCCGTATTTATATCTACAGAATTATTATTATTTTATTAAATTTATTTGATTATTATATTAATATTATTGTTAGTATTTTTAGTATTAACTTTAGATTTGATATTATAAAAAAAAGAATTATTATTATTATTATTATTATTATTTATTTATTTATTTATTTATTATTATTATTATTATTATTGTTATTATTATTATTATTATTATTATTATTATTATTATTATTATTGTAGAATTTTTAAATTTTATGGCCCCGTAAGTTTTGTTACACCACCGTAATACAATCAAATCAGTCAGGGAATCTCTGAATTCCTCGAAATTGGCGTTTTACGACCCCGTAAACTAATTTACGACCCCGTAAAATGTTTACGACCCCGTAAATCAATTTACGACCCCATAAAGGAGTGTAGAAAAAAGTCAAGGGGTGTAAGTATAGGAGGACCCTTATATATATACCTTTTGTTTTTACGTCCTTGTTTATCGGGCTTTATTTTTCTAGAGAGTCGGTTTTTTACTTTTTTTTGTTTTTTACAGCTTATTTATTTTTTATTTTTCAGATTTAAACACTCGTTAAATAGTATGTGAGTTTATGATATTGTCATATTGATATGGTGAGGTCAAGGGCCTTTAACCGTTTAACGGTTATCATCCATCTAAACTTGGCTTGTTTAAAACTCAAATCCAAACATAGTTTATCACTGATTGGTATTGATGATGTTGATGATGGGGATAAGACTCGAAACTAAGAAGTCACGAGTTCGATATTCAAGTCAGACGGGTTTTTCACTCGACAGTTTGTGAATGTGACTTTTCTTGAAAATTGACTCAACGGTGTAAATAATGTTTTGTTAATTGTTTAAAAGAAAAAATTAAGTTTGAACTCGAACTCTAGTTTTTATTAGGCTTAGTTAATAAATGAGTTCGACTTTCACGTATCGAGCTCAAACATACGGTTTTTGTTTATTTATATACCATGCATTTAATATATTAAACTAGTATATCTAAACTCGTGTGTTTCATAATATTTGAAACCTTGTATAAAAAAGCTAAGGTCAAAATATCAAACTATAAGATAATTTTTTTATTATATATTTAATTATTTTAAAATTTATGAGTAAATTACGGGAATCGTCTATGTGGTTTGTCCAAATTTTCTCTTTTTTCAAAAACTACGGCTATGATATGAGTTTTAAATTTATTATGCACTTTTGTAACACATTTAGTTCATAATACTAACTGTCGTTAGATTTCTTCCGTTAAGTCAATGTAAAATGACAATTATACCCCTATCCTTTTATTTTTTAAAAAACTCAAAGGAGGCAGGGATAACGATGACGACGGTGGTGGTGGCGACGTTGGTTATAGAGTGGTGGTAGAGGATTGTTTATCTTTCATTTTTAAATATAAGCGTAGGGTTATAATGGTCATTTTACACTGACTTAACGAAAAAGCTAATGACAGTTAGCATGAGGGACTAAATGTGTTACAAAAGCTACAAACTTTCGGACCATAGTCGTAATTTTTTAACCTAGAGACAAAAGGTGAAATTTAGACAAACCATATGGAGGATGAGGATATTCCCGTAATTTACTCAAAAATTTACTAAAAATATAAACATGTTTAATAATGTCATAAACAAGTTACACAATGAGAAACCTGTTTAGACATGATTTTAAACATGTCATAAATGTGTTGACATGTTTATAATACAATATATGTTTAACTTAAACCAAAACCTACTTAACTTCGTATTGTATTATATCGCATATAGCCTACGTTATATTTTAACCGGTTCGTTAACGGACCCGGGACCCCTGCCCTCCTATCAAGAATTCGTGTATTCATCACTTACAATGAATTCCCGCTCTAACCCCTTCACCTAATATTTTCAAGGCGGAGAGAAAAGTGAATTACTAATAATTTTAATATCATAGAGAACAGCACGTGGGTCGAAGACAAATCCAAAACAGTCATATTCATAAGATCATTTTTCAGAATATATATCTGTTTAGCTTTTTATTTTTTGTGTCATTTTATTAATATTAATTATATTTTTTAATAGTGTTCACACCCATTCTTCTTCTACACGTTCTCAGATCTACTTGTGATTCTGTGGATAACAAAACAACAACGGGTCCGCAGTTTATGGATGTTTGTCTGTCAAATAACCTACAATCATCAACCATTTTTATGTAGGCCTGGCTGGTTATGAATTTTCTAATTAAAAAAGCTATTAAATTATAACAATTATGTTTAACAACTTTAAATTAAGTTTAATCAACTACTTACTATTAATCCCAATTAGATTCCCTACATGCGCGTTGTCACAGTGGTAACACAGGTTCACGAAGCAGTTACATACTTACATTGCTATAATGTTACGTAAAGATAACGGAAATACAAAAATTGAGTAACGGCGTCTAAAAGTTATGTCACACGACTGTACTCCTTACACCACTAACTTTATGTGCTAAATTCATTACGGATGTAAAAAAGTACAAAAAAACTTACAGAGAAAATGCAAACACACAAAACAGTTGTATTGCTATAACGCTACATAAAGAAAAGGGAAATACAAAAGTATGCGTAACAACGTTAAAAACTAGAAAACAAACGCTAAAAGTATTAAGCATAGGATGTAAAAGTTAATGTACACGAGTGTATCTGTTACAACATCAAATCTCGTGCTAAATACTTTACGCTTAAATAAAAAGAGAAAAAGACAATATATAATTGCTCTTGTATAAAAAGAAAAAAATGCAGTTTTACTGTTCTATTAAGATCGTGTTTGGCGCGTCATAAGCTAGCTTTTTGACGTTAATTAACAAATGGGACTTTTTAAAAAAACTAGTTTAAAAAAAAACTCTCGTTTGGTAATGTCAAAAAGCTAGTTGGATTCAACTAACTTATTTAATATTTTCAGTTTTACCCTTTTTTAACTAATTATTTATACTTTATTTTTAAATTTTAATTTATTTATATACATGTATTTTTATGTAATTTTATATTTTTCAGCTATTTTTACCAAACGTTATTTTTTATCAGCTAGCTTATAGTTTTATAGTTTATCAGCTAGCAGCTAGCAGCTAACTTTTCAGCTATTGCGTCGAACACAAACAAAAATGAATCAACGTAGCCATTTTAAATCTGTGATTATTTTCATATATCTTTCTTCTTACTAAGAAATTATGAGGAGTAGATTTTATAGTACAAAATTGTTTTTGTGACCGAAAGTCGTAATATCAAATCTAAACCCCACTTATGGTGGGCCACAATACCACATTAAGAAAGCAATCTAATACCTCACCTACATATTCAGAATTGGAAAAATCCATGAAAATGTGTTTTTATTATATTTTGACATAAATAATTATTATACATATATATATGTATATATATATATTATATAATTAATCATTTATAGGTTTAAGTTTTAATTTATCAGAGTATCACAAAACAAACGGTGTTTAAAATAGAGATAAAATGAATGGTGTTTAAAATAGAGATAAAATGAATGAGATATCAAAGCTCAAAGTTAGATAGTGAAAATATATAAAACTTGTAAAATGGATTAAACATAAGTTGAAACCCATCCCATGATGGGTGGACAAAACCTTTGAGAGGTTTATAAATAAGAACTCATTAAAAATTGCATTCTTTTATAAGAGACATTACTGTAACTTGTATTGGCAACACATGGTGTGAGCGATGGTTGTAATGAGATGTTTTTATGCCTGCACTTTTGGTCTTTTTCCTTTGCACACTCGCAACGGCGAGAGCGACCATTTTATTTTTGAATTCATAGGTTCGACATGGTCATTTGATACGCATCTCCAAAGCGGTGCCGATCATGGGATGCATGCTACACACATGTTAGGAAGAGAATATTTATCTCATGTACTTCCACCTCTTTATTCCTTTTCTTTCTAATTCTAAACACCTATTTGATCCGGTGGTATCTCGGATGTGAATCATCTTTGACAGTACACTATTGTTTTGGTTGTTGCACCTCATGAGACAAATGGGGTTTTACGTGAAGACCCGAAATCTATTTTAAGAGGCTCATAATTTGACACGATCCTCAACCATGCCATTAATGTTTACTTTGCTTAAGTGCTGCAATGAAGGTCAGAACTTCAAGAGTCAAGATATGTTGACAAGAATGAACTTGAAGTCTTATACGATTAAAGGTTCAACCAGTTAAAAATCTAACTTATTAAAAATCCTTTGAATATAGTAAATTACATTTTTTGTAACGTTTATTTCATTGTTTATTTTACAAGTATAAACTATAATTATTACACTTTTTTCCCATATATAATATCAAAAGTATGATCATTATTAGTATTTTATAAATATATCAACTAAAAGTCACCAAAAAAAAAAAAAACAAAAAAAACAAAAACAAAAAAAAAACTCACTTGTGACCAAGCAAGAAAACAGAAAGTATTGTCTTTATTCTATGTGTTCACACTGCATAGAGTGACCATGGTCCCATTTTTTTCAATATCAAAATCCAATTTTATTAAATATGACAGAAGTCACTATAATATTAAAATTTCAAGATTAAACATGGAACTTATACCACATATACTTTAAGTTGTGAACACGCCGGCGCTTCTTTCATTTTCAAAGTCGAAAAGTCCAGATCCAAAATATTCCATGACAGGTCAAGTTCGATCATTTGGTTGAATAGTATGACGATAACAAGAAGACTCGGGACTCAAACGTCACGAGTTTGACCCACCTAGTCTCACAGTTTTACCATCCGGCCGTTCATGGAGATAAGTTTTTCTAAAATAGGTTCAACTGTTACGGGCTCCGGCTCCCGTAAGAAGCTTTGTTTGCCCAGTGGGCTCCCTATATGAGTCGGGGCCTTGTTTGTTGGTCGTTAAAAAAAAAAATTCACGACAACTATTCAACTAGGAGGAAGTGCACTTAGTGTTGCTTAAAAAACTAGTCGAGTAAGCTTTAACTCTGGCTCGCGTTTGAACATAAATAATTCGGCTCAGCTTGATTGTTCTTAACAAGCTGAAATTTAAGATCATACTAGGTTTTGGCTTTACTAGTCTAACTCTTTTTTTTTTCATTGAAAAAGAAAATCACATAAATTAAGTTACAAGAATATATAGCTAATAAGAGACAAACAAGTGAGTCAACAAGCTTAGATTGATGTCGTAAAATATTAAAATTGGACTACTATTTAGATAATAAGTACAAACATTAAAACTATGAGCTTAATTTAAAGGGAAAATTTCACAGAAACATAACTAACTCTCAATTTTGTTCCAATCAGGTCACTCAAACTTTCTTTTATTCCAATCAGGTCACTCAACTTTAAAATATGTTCTAATCCTAGATAAATGACCTGATTAGCAGGTAACCTTATCAATTTTTTTATAAAAATTGATTTTTTTATAAAAAAATAATTTTTTTATAGAAAATGATTTTTTTATGATTGAATTTTTACTAAATACGATATTTTTATAAAAAATCAAAATTTCATAAAAAATGCTTTTTATATAAAATACATTTTTTTTAAAAACGATTTTTTTTATAAAAAACGTTTTTATAGAAACATTTTTTATAAAAAACGAAAAAAAACGTTTTATAAAAAAACGTTATACGTTTTTATAAAAAAAAGTTATAAAAAACGTTTTTTTATAAAAAAAAAACGTTTTTTATAAAATTTTGACTTTTTATAAAAAAATCATTTTTATTAAAAAATCGATTTTAAGAAATTCGTTTTTTATAAAAAATTCCTTTTTTATAAAAATTTCAGTTTTTGTAAAAAAATTTGATAAGATTACCTGCTAATCAGGTCATTTATCTAGGATTAGAACATATTTTTAAGTTAAGTTACCTGATTAGAACAAAAAAAAGTTTGAGTGACCTAATTGGAACAAAATCAAAAGTTGGTTATGTTTCTACAAAGTTACCCCTAATTTAAACGAGCAAAACAAACAACAGCTAACGATAAAGCCAATAAACGAAGTAAAAGCAAAAAAATTTATGAGATAAAAGCTTTTTAAACAACCCTATTCCATGGCACTTTTGGACTTTGAAAATTGCAATTTAGAAGATAAAACTACCTTACAAGTGTGTTGGTGTGATTTGTCCTGTTATGCATATTATATTATGTATCTAATTGGTCCATCTAAAGGTAGTCAAGATATGAATCTCTCTCTCTCATTCATGGTCCATATATATATCTCATTCATGGGTCCATATATATACACATATTATAAATTATAATATATATTATATTTATATTTATATATATTGTTTTCTCTATCCTCTATATATATAGAAACTCATAATAGCCATTTTAGCTACAAGAACCTATTGTTCATTCTCAAAATCAAAATGGAGGGGAAAGGGAAAAAAGAAGAGAAGAAGGAAAAAATCATGATTCCACCAAGGAGGGGTCAAATTAAAGAGAAGATATTTCAAGAATTGGGGGAGAAAATCATCAACATGACACTTGGTGGAGGAGGGAGTTCTACATTAATAAGAGAGAATCAAGTCTCTTCATATCCACAAGATGACATTTTTGTCCCTCCAACTAAGAGATAGAGGTAAGTAGCTATATGTTTGATACTTTCATTTGTTTTCTAAATTGTATGAAAATAGATTCGAGAATTGGTTTCGAGTTCCATCACCAAAACCAGAAATAACATCCTGGTTTTTTTTTTGTTTTTTTTGTTTTTTTGTTTTGTAGCTTGAATGGGGTGATTATGGAGCTACAAGTTTTTGGGGAAATGGTGTCATGGTTGAAGATGCACATTTGTTCCATGTTTATGTTGCTATATATGGATAGAAACAAGCAAGACCTTTTTTATTTTATCTTTTATGTTTCTTATAGTTAAGAACTTTATAAGTTTAAGATAAAAGATGATCATATGTATGGGTGTGAAGGGCAATATCGTAGTTTTAGTCTTGTTTATGATCCAATAGTCGTGTTTTTCCTTGTTCTGAATTGAATATTCGACCATATTGTTATTAGTATCACAAGATTGTTACAAATATATATGTTCTTACATAACGTCTTTTGTAGTTATATTTGGAAATGGTGATTAATTAAGGCCGTATTAAACTATCACTAAACTTTACCCTTAGTTCTATAATATAAACGAAACTATATATGTTTGTTGTTGTATTTCAGGACACAGTGAGGAAAAGATTTGTGTAGTTATTATTAACTATAATAAACAGAAAATAAGGTGATATAATCTAATGGGGTGTTATAGGGACACCCCCTTTTTTTTAATACACCACCTTAAAACGTGAAGGATAGGGCTATCCCTCACGTATAGTGGGGGTGTAAAAATAAATTCTCACGTTTAGTTCCATCCTTCACCCCTTAAAACAGCAACTCCAGTTAACTGACAGAGTTTGTCGGAAGTTTTTTATCCTTCACGTAAATGCTCACGTTTAGAGCCCTCCTTCAACCCTCAAAACAACAAATGCTCACGTTTAGGCCCATCCTTCACCCCATAAATATATAACTTAAAAATTATAACAAACTTTTAAGTTATAAACTTATTGCTCTATGGTATATACTAAAATTACAATAAAATAATAAACGCGTGTAAGACATGAGTTAGTCGGATAGTTATTTAATAAAAAAATATTTAATTTATTAAACATAAACAAATAAGTATTTAAATTAAGAATTCTTCATTATGATATGTTATATATGATATATAATTTTTATTTTTTTTATATATCAAAATTTGTAAAAATTATATATATGTAAAATTTTTAAAAGAAAAATAAATGGCTCAGCTCGGCTTGGTTTTTAAGAAGCCGAACAGGAGCTTAACAATATTTTAGTTCATTAAAATAATTAAACAAGGTAAAAAAGGGGTCACATATAGGTCTAATGGTGACGTGTATAGCTCCCATCTAAGATGTTTAGCTCCCATTTAGGCCTATACTCCAGCTTTATATTTGTATTTACACGTGTAATTATACCATAACGTGCCTACATACATCGACATAATCATACGATATAGATACGTTGCTATTATTATCAAGCATATATAGACGATACGACTGTCTATTATTTTTATTATTATAAGATACATGCATACATACATACGCATACTCATACGATATCGATACAAATAAACCACACACATATAAAAACACAAGACTCATACAGATAAACTTAGTATGCTTTCATATATACATACATAGAGTCACATTAATGCAAGTCGATCTATTCATACATACATACATATAATACATGGATACGAGTCTATGGAACAATACCGTTGGTAATGTTATACGTATTATTACTATGATTATTGTAGTAATATTAATGTTATTACAACAATTATTATTACAGTGGTCGAAATATACGATGAGCATTGTAATCAGACGTAAAATATTTAAAATTTAAATAAACTATTACATGTATGAAACTTATTAATTAGTTTGGAGATTATTATTTATTTCTTATTATTACTATCACTATTATTATTATTATTTTATTACTATTATTATTATTATTGTTATTATTATTATTATTATTATTATTAATATTTATTATTTTTATTGTTAAATATATTTAACTCTCGTATGCTCTTAGTAATCATATTCATCATTACGTTTAATTATTATTATTATTATTATTATTATTATTATTATTATTATTATTATTATTACTTATACGTCTTAAAAAAAGGGTCACATATAGGGCTAATGGTGACGTATACAGCTCTCATTTAGGTCTTAGGGAGGAAAAAAGGGGTCACGTATAGGCCTTAGGGTGACGTATGGAGGTAAAAAAGGGGTCACATATAGGTCTAATGGTGACGTGTATACCTCCCATCTAAGATGTTTAGCTCCCATTTAGGCCTATACTCCAGCTTTATATTTGTATTTACACGTGTAATTATACCATAACGTGCCTACATACATCGACATAATCATACGATATAGATACGTTGCTATTATTATCAAGCATATATAGACGATACGACTGTCTATTATTTTTATTATTATAAGATACATGCATACATACATACGCATACTCACACGATATCGATACAAATAAACCACACACATATAAAAACACAAGACTCATACAGATAAACTTAGTATGCTTTCACATATACATACATAGAGTCACATTAATGCAAGTCGATCTATTCATACATACATACATATAATACATGGATACGAGTCTATGGAACAATACCGTTGGTAATGTTATACGTATTATTACTATGATTATTGTAGTAATATTAATGTTATTACAATTATTATTATTACAGTGGTCGAAATATACGATGAGCATTGTAATCAGACGTAAAATATTTAAAATTTAAATAAACTATTACATGTATGAAACTTATTAATTAGTTTGGAGATTATTATTTATTTCTTATTATTACTATCACTATTATTATTATTATTTTATTACTATTATTATTATTATTGTTATTATTATTATTATTATTAATATTTATTATTTTTATTGTTAAATATATTTAACTCTCGTATGCTCTTAGTAATCATATTCATCATTACGTTTAATAATAATAATAATAATAATAATTATTATTATTATTATTATTATTATTATTATTACTTATACGTCTTAAAAAAAGGGTCACATATAGGGCTAATGGTGACGTATACAGCTCTCATTTAGGTCTTAGTGGTAATCCTAATTAAAAGAAATAATAAATTCAAAAAAGATGTGTGTGTGTGTCTACTTTTAATTTTTGTATGCTTCGGTTACCACTTTTTATATGTTTCTTGTATTTTGTTAAATATCTAATTTATAGAAAAATACTAAAAATTTTAATTTTTTTTTGACCTAACCTTCACGTATAGGGCCATACGTGAGGGTTCTTAGACATCCCCCGACAACCCCTGACGTTGTACTATCATGCTCTGACAGTTATACGTGAAGGATAGGTTTATCCTTCACCCCTTAATTCTTACACCCCCTCTACACGTGAAGGAGAGGGAGAAGTGGGAGTTGCTTTATTTTGACACCCCTCCTATACGTGAAGGGGAGCCCTATCCTTCACGTATAGGGCTGGTGTATTGAAAAAAAGGGGGGTGTCCCTAAGAAACCCCAATCTAATAGATAGGAGAGGTTGTGCGTAGGACCGGAGGGCAAATATGTCAATGTAACTAAAGATGAAATTATGACAAAGTTAGGTGGTGACATCATAAAAGAAAAAAAAATTGATGTTGACATCATAAAAATGGCAGCCACGTGGGTAGTTGACGTCAGCAAGTTTATACTGAGCATTTTTTTTACCGTCATTATTTTCTACCATAATAATAACTGATTACAAAAAGTTTAATTCGAGCATATGTAACGGATGTTTATAACCTCTTGCCCTTGCTCTCCTCTAGAATGCCAATTCTAAACAGAGTACATCAGTATAGATATCTTCCACTAAGATAAATCTTCTCTTTTTGTCTCCTTGTCTGATGAATCTTGCTTTTGGCATGATCTAGGTTTTATCAATGCAAATCAGGATGTTTTTAATTGCAAATTTAAATGCCTTTCGTTGCATGTTTATGAAATTAAGAGGCATTTGATTCGATTTAGCAACAACTCTGAAGTATTGACTATTTGTAACAATTTTAAGGTGTTTCACTATCGACTAATCTTCATGTTCTCACGCCAGTCCGCTTTAGGGCTCCAATCAGAAACTCACATTTTGTTTTCATAATTTCCGCTTAGTTATAACTCGGGATTGAGCCTCATTTTCGTTCAGGTTCCTCATTTTTCATCATCTATATATCGTATCCAATTGGTTTCAACCTTAACCAATTACCCAAATGTTGGGTCCAATATCTACTTCAAACCAAACTTTTGTTTTCCCTAACTTCTTTGTTACGTTACGTTATTTTAGCTTCGAGACATTTGCTTTGATCCATAAATATATTTCTTAAGCTTTCGAACCTTATTAAAATTCTTTGGATTAGAAAACCTATTTGGCTGAGATATATAAACGGTAAGATAATGGAATAATTGATTGAGACAACGCGACGGAGGATCATAGTCCAGAAGGCGGCGCATTGGCGGAACGTTGTCCGGGAGGTGGCAGCATGAAGAAAGAATATGAGAAAACATACGGGTTACGACACTATTATAGGCCCTAATACCATGTAAGATAATGGAATAAGTGATTGAATATTATTGATAGTTAGGTACAATACATAAAGTTCACAAAGAACCTTAGAAACCTAGCTGAGTCTGTGAGCTCGCACTAATAAACCCTAATGATAATAATATATTCCAATATAACATCTTCAGTTAGATTATCTTTCAGAAAAGTTGTCTTAACATCCATTTGATATATCTCGTAGTCATAATACGCGACTATGACAAAGAGAATCCTAATTGACTTAAGCATGACTACCGATGAGAAAGTTTCCTAATAATCAATTCCTTAAGTATGAGTATAACCCTTCGCCATGAACCTAACATTAAAGGTATGCACATTTCCATCCATGGGATTGTGTGGTTGGGCTCACGAAGGATGATCGGCGTTAATTTTTTCCTCCATCACTCAATAATTACTCATCATTATATCTTTTAAATAAAAACCTTAGATTCACACAACCACCATTCACATTATTATTAACACATACACATTTATCACTATCACTCAGCTATCTACGTGATACCAATTTTTCCATCACATACCCAAGCCCTGAAATACATGCTTGAAACTCTAATCTTTTCTTCTACCCCAAAATGACATTTCCAAAAGAAGTAATTTTTTACAAACTTAAAAGATGTTTGATATAACTAGGTTACTTAAAGGATCTAATCCATAATTTTTACAAAACATAAAGGACTTTTATGTAATTTACTCTAAACTAAAATATCAACGGATAGTTTAATACTTAATGTATCTTTCACTTGCTTCCTCTCTCTTTATGTGTCATCTAGGTGATCTGGGATGAAGAAATAAAATAAGTTTAAAGTTTTAAAAAGATTATATCATATGTTTAAAATGTTGTCATTACTTTAAAACTATATAAAATTACTATATTTTTATCTTAAATCTTATCTTATCTTAATCCTAATAAAACATTAATATTTGTGTCAAATGTCTCATTTATAAAGGGTCCACATCATCACCGTCACGTGTCAAGCTCACGATCAATTACCAACTTAGTAAATCATCAGTTAATATTTATTACCAATTTTATCAAAACAAAAAATTTGTTTTAAAATTTTGATAAAATTAATATAGATTTGATTAATTTACCCAAAATTTTTAGTCTTTTTGTGGAAAGTAATTTACAACTTGTCAAACATAATAAATTTCTTAAATGTTATAAGAATTTTATATCAATCATAATTTTCAAATTTATTGATAATTATCTTTTTCTTTTGTATTTATCTGATATTATTAATCTCTATTTAGCTTGTGTCGTACACGGGTTACTAACCTACTGATTATAGAAAAGTAGTAAAGATAAGGATTTTTAGTTTTTTCAATCCTTTTTTTTTTCTCATATGAGATGTCAATTCTTTTTCTTTTTTTCCTCATATAGTCATATGAGATGTCAATTCATATTTTTTCTTTCACATATGAGATGTCAATTCTAAAGAAGAACAAGAAGAGGGATAGACCTAAACGGCTAAACATATATAACGTATCCATCCAACCCTACGTCATTTATGACCAAAAAGTAAAACTGAAGGTATTCAGCTTCTTCTATTCTAATTCTATGTGTTCACACTTCAGTGAACTCCAGCTATATATGGTCACCTTTTTGAATTTTGACCACCTATATATATTATATGGTCACATTTTTTTCAAGGTTATGCCACATGTGAACATGCCAACTCTTATCTTTTCAACGTCTAAAACTACAAATCCAAAAGATTCTACAAGTATTTTTTTTTATAATTTTTTTAAAGGTAATTAATCGAGTAATCAACTATAAGGATGGTAGTTGATGACGTGTGTCCGAGCAAGGCCACACCACAGACACATCATGGTGCAAACCTTACCTCATTACACCAATCACTAAACATAGGTCGACCTAGACACTGGCCGACCACCAGGTGGCCGCCCACTAGGTCGACCGCCGAAGGGACCAAGGTCAGTCGACCATAGCAGGTCAGGTCGATAATTACCTAGCTAGCAGGCTGACCAACAAGATATACGACCGGCCGAGCCCAATAGGGCCGACCGCCAGTCAAAGGGTTATTAGGTCGTCACGTGGTAACTGAATGACTGGCCGAGCGCCTGTCACTCACCACCGGACCGACCGATAGCCCTCGGCTTTAACTTATACCCCTACTAGCTCTCTGATCCTAGATAGGTCGAAAGGTATAAGTACAGACCAATGCTCTACACCCAGGGTCGACATCTGAAATGGCTTGACACACCCACCAAGGCAGTTTCCTAAAATGGGTACTGTTGCTAGACGCCGTTCGGATGTCAGGCCTGCAACACTCCACTTTGGGCTCATCACATTAATTACAGTACAAGACAAAAGGTTGAGGGTTATAAATACCCCTCAACCACCAGGTAAATTCTCATTCAATGCGCACCCTCTCGTCTGATTACACTTAATCTCTCGAAACGCATACTGATTCTCACGCCCGAGCTTGGTCGCAGGACACCCTGTCCTGCCCTCCAAGAACAACGGTGTTTTCTGTTTTGCAGGTCTTAGAGAATCAAGAAGGAGCCGAGCCGACTGCTAGCTGAAGGACTTCCGACCGCTAGTCAGGAGACTTGGATTCTCCCCACTTGTAGTCCGACTGCCTAGGTGACTCGTCCTAGGCTAACACCTATCTAGTCATCTTTGGTAGCCCGATTCTACTGCCTAGGTGACTCGTCCTAGGCTAACACCTATCTAGTCATGATGGAAAAAGTGGTATCACGCACATAGTGACGGTTGACTGATAATGATGTGTGAATAGTGGGTTGGTGATAATGTGAATAGTGGTCTGTAAGTTTAAGGTTTTGATTTACAAATCCACACAACGCTGTTGATAATGCCCCAAAGGGCGTTGTGTTTGGGTGTGATGATGGATCACGAAGGCACAACGCCCCAGAACATATAACCTTATACTCGTGCAGATTTCAAAAATCCCTAGGCCAGCTGTCACTTATCGTTAGGGATCAATCGGTGGGCTGGGACACTCGATTACAAGTGTGTTTCCCATCTCTATTCGGCCTAGAGAGATCAAAACATTGCAACATCCCTGATCGACTTGACATGTTAATAACATAATAACTTGAAGGTTTTCATGGGCTAACCATCATGTTGCTTAATTGCAAATTACCTGGTGGCGTCTAGAAATGGCATTGGGACTTGGATACCACTGGTCTATTTAGGGGAGGGGGTATGGTTGCCTTGTGGCTTCAAGGAGCCATGCTCCCCAACCAATCATCATGTGCCAACTCATTTTTGATGTTTTTGAAGCCTTGTCAAGCCACACCACAAGGTATGGTTGCCTTGTGGCTTGGAGAAGCCACGAAAAATTAACTTTTTTTTTTTTTTGATTTTTAACAACTTTTAATAAACAAACAACTTTTATATAAAAAAACAAACACTAGCATTACGAAATCAAACGGTTACAATACTTGAAATTAAAAAAAAAACACGAATACAATTAAAAAAAAAAACCTAAAAGTTGCATTCCCAACCGTATCCCTCCGCGATCTCTCTTTTTTGTTGAAGAACTAGTGGAAGGAATTGCGGATCAACATCATCGTGCGGTTTCATGAAGTACTCGAGATCACTTTTCTTTTTTTCTTTCATTTCACGCGCTAGTTTGTTCTCGATCACTTGACGTTGCGCCGCCATTGTACTTTTCACCTCATCGTACATTGCTTGCTTCTTTCGAAACGTTTCGTCCCGAATCTTTGACTTCAATTCCCGCTCTTTCAACCAATTGCTTTGAAAGTCCGACATCATCTCCAACGCCCTTTCCGATGCAGAACTCTTTGCGGTGGACGAAGAATCACCCGACTTGTTTTTCCCTTTATGTTTTGGGTATGTCGGGGTTGAGTCGTCATTCAAATCGGGCAAGTGAGTCGACCCAACATCATTTGAAGTTGAGTAGTGCCCCGACTCCGACGTCTTGGTCCTTTTACCCGGTTCCGGTATTTCACCGACTACATTTTGAACCGGAGCCCACTTCGGATGATCTTTCACCTCGACCCAACACGCCAAATGAGCAAACCCGTTTTTCTCGTATATTTTCTTATACAAGTTTTGGGCCTTCATCAAAACGTCAGCATCCGCACTCCCACTTGCCCAACTATTAGTCTATTTTTTTAAAAAAAAAGTTAGTAACTACATTATATATATATATATATATATATATATATATATATATATATATAGGGAGAGGGTCATTTGAGAACCAATTTGATTTGAGAACTAAAAAGAACTAATTAGAGCCACAAGTTTATTTACATGTATCCCCCCTCCCATGAATTGTAGTGGTTCCCCCTGAAATTTGTGGTTGAGATTTAGTTCTCAAAAGTTCTCATAAGAAAAAGTTCTCATTTGAACCTAACCCTATATATATATATATATATCAAGATTTAAAAAAAAAAAAAACAAGTTGATTACCGATTGAATGTAGAGACCATTGAAGTTAGACAACTTCGTGTTCAACTTCTTCCACTTCGAGCTAAGTTGGTCCCTAGTTCGCCCACTAGGTGCACCCATCAAACCGTCGAAGTGTACGATAACTTTACCCCAAAACGAATCGCGGGATTGTTGATCGCCTCTTCTCCCATCTTCGCTACAATGAATATAAGCTTTTGTCAAGTTAAGTTCTTCCGCCGACGTCCAAGTTTTACAGTTTGCTCTCCCCGGAAATTTTCCTTTCTTCTTCGCAATTACTTGGACGTCTTCGTCCATCACCTCGATCTCCTCTTCTTCTTCAACCGCATGTTCTTCCTCTTCTTCTCCTCCTTCTTCTTCAACTTCTTCTTCGGACTCGGAATCGATTTGACGTCGTGGCTCTCGAAATTGCGTGTTTTGATACATGACGTTAGACGGGTATTGGGAAGAATGTGGGGGAAATAACTCCCCTTGAGCCCCAAAACGTCCGGATAAGAGATCGATGTACGATTGGTGATTTGGATGTGGTGTGAAAAATGCGGGTTGTGATTGGGGTGGAGGATTGGCGTTGGAGGATTGACCGGTATTTCGAACCTTCGGTTTGTATTTTTTGGTGGGAGCGGTGGATTTTTTCGTCGTAGCGGGTGATTTCTTCTTTGATCGATCCATGGTGAGTAGAATATAAAAAGAGGGAGAAGATAGGTGAAGAAGATGGTGTAAAAATGTTATAAAAGGGGTAGAATTTATAGTTGTAAAATTGTAAAAAAGAAAAAAAAAAAAAAAAAGGGAAAGTAGCCGTTGAGGCAACGGTCGAAAAGCCCCAACGTTCGATTTTTTACCCGGCTCACGTCGGTTCCATTTTGCCGCTCAACCAAAAAAATTCGGAGCCTTGCCATGGAGCCGCCTTGGGCGGTATGGTTGCCACCATGTGCCGCGCGGCACTCCAGGAACCGCATTGCGGTAACCTGGACCATACCGTCCCCCCTTAGTATTTACTTTCAAGAGTGTCGAAAGCAACTTAATCTTTTCTAAAATCAGAAAGGACATAAAACTTTGGGGTTTTTATGGTTGAGGAATAGGTCTAAAAAGTTGATAGCTTGGGATGATTGGTGCTACTTGCCTGCCTGCCCGATATTAATAAAACTTCTTTTGTTGGCCGTTAAATTTTTTTTTTAAAAAAGGTCGTTCATTAATCTAAAAGTCACTCGTCAAAACTACATTCATTACAAAAAAAGATACGCGAAAACCTGATTCGCGTGTTACAAAAATGTCATTTCTATACATGATTAACAGCTGGGCTGTGAATTTTTTGGCCCAAGTGATGACAATATGTGTGATATTATTTTAACATAGAAGGACATCACACAAATGATTATTTCATGATTTCCTCTGGGCATTCTGGTTAAATGATCAGCTTAAAACGAAAGCCAAAAACATTATAACCCACAAAAGGGCATTGAAATATCCAGTACTTCAGCCCAAAATTTTGTGGGTATGAATAGAATGTGATAAATTGTCAATCAGAGTCAAAAGTCAACACATATGTCAACCAAAAAGTCAAACCTCTTGTGTTAGTTCTTGTGCAGCAGATCCTGAGTTTCCAATTCCACCCCGGCAAAATCATGTTTGGCTGAAGGGTGTGCATCTAAAGGTGACTTGCATTTCTTCTGTAACTCCATGAATCTCCCAGCATCAAAATTGTGCTTTATTATAAGCTTTCTTCGACGGGACAAGAAAAGCCTCTTCATAAAGTCTTGGTATGTCGGGTCCCTTGACGTTATAAGGAAATAAGCATACCCCACAATTATGCCAGATGTCGTTGCGAAAAATGCAATGGGCTCCATAACGTCCCAAGAGAACTCCCAAAAAGTTAAGCGGAAAAAAAGCCCGATTTGACCTAGTGAGAACCCGAGCCCGGTGTAGAGGATCCATCTAACCTGCTTGTGGGCCAGCCTATCAATTTCTTCCTGTTTGACTTGTAGTTTCTTTAACTCCTCCCTCCTCGGGTCATCATCTGGTGCAAGCGCAAGTGGCACCGCCCTTCTGACCAGATCCACCACCTAATTATTCAAAAACAACCGTAAAATATAAATAATACAAGTACTAGATGGATATCTAGATATATAAGATGAATTAAGGTTTGAAAAAAATAAATAAAGCTGAAGTGCTTCTGAAGAAAGATGCCTGGGGTATCTATAGAAGATAGAAAAAGAATAGGCAGAAAATCATTTGTTAGGAGTTTAGAGGTGGCAAGTGGCCAGGTTGGGTAACATGTCAAAGCTCATATGTGTGGGTTAATATTTAGTAGTGGTGGACATTCCTAACACAACTTTAAGCTGCCAACACTTTAATCTAACCAACCTACCAACACATTTGACCAGTTTAGGTAATTGGGTTATACGTCCAGGTTAGGGTTCAACTTTTCGATACAACTAAGTAATCGGCCCGTTGAACAAGCAAACCTGACAGAAATTGCAACCTCTAATTCAGTGCAAGTTGAAATGGGTTGAACCAAGTCAACCAACCGCCACACACTTTTGGCTTTTCATTATCAAATTACATAAATAGCAAATGTGTTAAATATCATTATAGAAACAAATATTATTACAACAATGATAATTATTTTTATAAAACAATTTATAGAGTTTGATCAAATCTGATTATATTTTAGGCGACATTTGACCCGTTAATGCAAAATACAAATAAAAATCAACCCATTTACGCATAAATGGGTCAGAACTGAAACCTCTAGTTAACACATTTGAACTTCTATTTCTATGTATCACAAACACAGTGCAAACAGGGCCTGCAGCAGGATACAAATATCTTGTTAAAAAAATTCCACAATCTTATTAACCTCATTCATAAATTCCAATCTTAAAGTTAATAAAGCAAAAATAACCGATTTCAAAGTTTTTTTCAGAAGTAGGGTAACAATGACATCCACAGCCAATAAAACCCATGCTACATAACAAAGTGCATTGGTAGCTTATATACTTCTGTTTTGTAATTTCTTTTATTTAGGGAATGCTGCTTTAGTTATTTATTAGGTGTGTGATTTCCAAAATGGGAATTGTTTCGATTCGTTGTTTCTTACATGGCAAAGAAGCATACCATAAGATAATTCCTGCTTTAGAAAACTATTTGTGGCAAACACCATAACATATTGACATTAAATGATTCAAAGATCTGCTTCGTGCTTGACAAACAAAAGTCCTAAAATCCATTGTGTGATTCGTATATTTTTTTCATACTTGGCAATAGACCTCTAGAAGTTTAAAACATATAACTTATCAAATAGAAATCAATAAGCTAAGAAAAAGAACGCTAAAAATATTAGAAACAAAAAGATAATATGCTACTTTAGTGAGTGACAAAGTTAAGACTCAAAAGGAAGAATACAATAAAACAAGAATTGCAGATATCATACCACTCAATATTATCAAGGAATAAAACCTAAGGGGGATTTTTATTGGGGTCAAACACCAGAAACCAACTAAAGCAATAACATAAAACATCTTAAAGCCAGATTTCAATTCCACACCATAAAACTGGCATCCAAAGCAAGAATTTATCATCGACCTTCTCTGCAGAAATCGTCATCTTCAACGCTTATCTTTTCACTACTCATAACCTGTTCAATTTTCATACTAATCCTTCTGGCTTTTGTAATTCTATCGATTCCGATCCTTCTTCTGATCCTCCGGTTGTTCGTGAAGTCAATTCCATCATCCACGATACTGTTGAAAGGTTAGCTAACTTTTTTGTTAGGATTCGTTGTTGTGATCTGGTTTGATTTCGGGTTAGAATGAATGGATTTGATGAATGTAGCAGAAAGGATACAGATGATAGAGTTGATAAGTGGGTTGAACAGATCTCATGTATTTTATTATCTACTTCCCCACTTGTTTTATTCTTATGTATTTTATGTTTTTCTAAAAGAAGGGGTGGAAACCATAGATTTGTTCTAGGCTCCCATGAGATATGTTCAACCCTATGATCAACTCTATCATCTATATCCTTCCTGCTACATTCAACAAAAACCTCAAATCCATTCTAAACCGAAATCAAACCAGATCACAACAACAAATCCTAACAGAATTCAACTAACCTTTCATCAGTATGGTTGATGATGAAATTGACTTGAATAACCAGAGGATCAGAAGAAGCTATCGGAATCGAAAAAATTACAAAAGCAAGAAGGAATACGAAAATTGAACAGGTCATGAGTAGTGAAAAAATCAGCGTTGAAGACAATTTCCGCAGAGAAGGTCGATGATATATTCTCCCTTTGGATGCCATATTTTGATGATTTAGGAAGCAAATCAAGATCAAATATGGTGTTTATATGCGCAGAGTGTGTGTAATTTGAAAAAATTGGTCGTCAATCGTAATGGGTTCTTCAACATGTATCATGGTGGTTTCCATTTTTAAGCTATTGTTTTTCTGTCTTAGGCTCTTAGCAAACAATTCTACACCATAAAATCTAGTTCAATAAAGATCAATCATGAGAAATTTGACATCACCAATCACAAAAGCTACCTCACTTTTCAAACAATTTTGGTCTTCCTTATAAAAGTTCTATGGAAGGCCCACACATGCAAGATTTAACACCCAGTTCACAAGTTCACTTAAGGAAAGAAAATATAAACATGTTTGTGTTCCTGAGTTTCATTTGAGGAAAGAAAGGAGAAAAAAACATGTGTTCTCGAGTTTTATTTAAGGAATGGAAAAGAAGGGAAATGGAAGGAAAACTATTTCAATTTTTTGTGTTTTCTTTTCCTTCCGATTTGGAAAGAAATAGAAGGAAAGAATCATTTCCCTTCTTTTCTTTTCTTTTCCCTACCCAAAGTGAACTTGTCCCTAATCTCTTATAATTAGTACAAGTGTAAAACTATAACAAATCAACACACAGTGGTCCAACAAATACACTTTGGACCTATAGTTTCATAGAATGTGCCCAATCAGCATCCCTAGCTAAACATTAACACCAAAATTTGCATAAAATTAACAAAACTAATTCAACAAAGTTTTCAATCAAACAAACACATCAACACATACAGAGAAATGAGTATTGAAAGAATAATCAGATGATACCTTATCAGGATAAAGATAAACTTTATCTCTAAAAATGAGAACAACTCCAGCCTCATCAAGCACATTCGCAAACGCCTTAGCCTCATCAACAGATTTCGCAACCCCCATACTCTCACAAGCCTGTAAAAGCTCCGAATAACCAATCACCTCTTTCCCTTCCGCTCCAAACTTGGCCTTCAACGCCTCCACATTCACCAGTCTCATCAGCTTCTTCGCCTCCGCAAACGATATATTATCGCCGTCATTAACCGCTCTCCGTACTCCGCCGCAGTCTCCGCCGGCGGAACTCGAAAACGGAAAGTTACACAACCTGTAACTAGATTCAACGGAAACAACTCTTCGCAATCCAAACGTAACGGCCGGTTTAGACCTAACAATCCGTGAAGATAAGCCCTCTTTCAACAGCAAAAACGACGATCTCCACATCTTTCGGTTTCTCTCTCTATATATATATTATATCTATCTCTATTTCTACAAAATCGATATGTAAATATGTATACCTATTTGTGCATTTTGCAAATCCGATTCGAATTTAGTGACGGAAGAAAGAGTGTCGCCGGTAAGCCGGCTTTAGACAGAGATTCATGATTTAGGGAGAGAGTGGGAGAAGAACGGGGAGGAGGTGACGGTCCGATTTGACCGTTTAAATAGGGGTCGTTTTAAGGGTTTAGATGTTGACACGTGTCGCGGGTGGATAGGGAGTGCGGAATGCGTGTGCTGCTCACCGTGACAATAGCGTTGCCTATCGTGCTGACCGCGTTTCTTTCGTTTTGTTTAATGACTTGACTTTTTCATGTATTAACGTAGTATAGTAATTAGTAAGGGTCTTGCTAAAAAAAACACATAACATAATGACCTATTGGTCTCAAACGAACCTTATGATGTGTGTTTATATATTAAAATGACGTGTTTATATATAACCACCCTATATTAAAAACTAGATGTTTAACAGGTCACGTGTTGCGTTAGAGACCCATTATGTAAATCACAATAAGAAATATATAAAACTCAACACGATTTTGTTTTTAAAACATCTTATAAAAGAAAGACTAGGTAAGTTAAATTTACAAATTTATGTCACACGATCAGTTTTGAATACAACCACACAGGAAAAGACAGATAAAAATAGTTCATGTAAAAAAAACGTAACTTATATTTACTCGGATTATATTTAATAAAATCTATACTGTAAATAATAAAAAAGATAAGAAAAAAAAAGGATAGAAGAAAAAAGAAAAAATAGAAAATAAAATAAAATTCGCTGGTAGGAACTGAACCCGAACCTCCCGTCTCCTCATTAATCGCGATGTCCCAAATCAACTTGGATGGATACCCAGTTGGAAATTGGAATCAATTCAAAACAAAATATATATAATATAAATCATTTTATGGCAAAAAAATCTGGTAGTATCAAATTCAAGACCTCCTAGTGATAGGAAGACGCTCAAACTAGTTGAGTGTGTAAAACTTCAAAACCTTAAATATATAATATAAATCTATTTGAACTATATTTTTATAAATAAAACTACAAGTTGTTGAATATAGTATATAGAACTTTTAAGTAAAGTTAGATAAACTCTCATTTGGTTTATAGATATTGCGGATTTGGACTATATGTTTAAAAGTAACTATCAAGTATTTTATAAAATATATTATGTTTAGTGCTCACGTTAGATGCTTATTAAGTTTCTTTATTAAACATAGTGACTAGGTAGTGGATAATTTGTCACAAAAAGATAAAACAAGCACATTCTTTAATTAGCATAACAAAAGGGCGAATGATTCTTTAATTTGCATAACAAAAGGCGAATGATTCAACTGATGAGGTGAAGATCATCAAGAAAACACTTGTTAACCCTATGTCAATGTGGAAAGTACGATTAAATTCGAAGTGGAAACTGATAAGGGTTCATATCTTTGCCTTACCACATGTGTTTGAGAATATCAATGAGTTATCATTTTGTAGCCTTAAATATTAAATATTAAAAAAATTTGGTGATTTTAAACGGACCATGATCTTGTTCTGATACATTATGAAATCCATCCTATTTAACGTTTGTTGTAGAAATTGTTGTAGATACAAGCAAATTTCAAGATTGTCTCTCTCTCAAATCACGCCACTTAGAGTTGAGTTACGATATTTGACACGTTCAAGGGCCAAATGAAAGCGTGTGGTAATCACTACCAAAATATTGACGAGTTGTTGATGTTTACAAGCTCTTCAAATATATCGATCCAGGATATTGAAATAAGTTTCATGAATTGTTTGAATTCAAATTTTTGAAAGACCATGTACTTAGTAAAGAGATGGAGAAGTTCATAAATGAGAAATAAAAAAAATAGATGTAATAATTATTATAGTTATAAACAAAAAAATTATAATTTTATAGTCATTATATAAACTTTTATTTTTTTTAGCAATGCAAAACACAATGTGGAGATATGGTCTTCCACACGAGCTAGACCGCTACCTTAGCGGTCTTTACATAATGGTGTGACCCATACCGAATAGTCTAACGTACTTCATTTGTGTTCACTGAAATGTTAAGGGCAATGTGTAATCTAGAAACAATTTTTTTTTTTTTATGAACGGCATCTAGAAACAATTAGTCAGTGAAAAATGAGTCTTTTTATTTTAGTTTATCACCGATTTCAAATGTGTTTAATCATGTCGTAAGAACAACAGATCTAGTAACCTCATTGTTAAATAAGTCATTTGGCAATTGGTTTTCAATGTCGACGATCAAAAAGTTCAAAGGCTGAGTAAAGACAATCGATATACCAATCAATATTCCCATTGGGTCCGGTGCGGGATTGTTGTGACTCGATTCGTAGTGTACGGATTTTGTTTGTGTTAAGTGTGTGGTTTGTAATAGATCAATGTTGTTTGGCCCTGTTACGGTTGGCCCTATGTTGTTGGCTGTTTTGTTCCATTGTGGCAAATGGCAAATGGGACCGTTGGAATGTCCAATGTTGGTCTTATTTGGATAGTTTTAGTATTTGTGAAGGGGGTGTTTAGTCAATTTACATAAACAGGTCTGTTTGGGTTCATGTGTTTATTAAACGGGCAATGTTTGGTTGACATGTTCAGCATGTTAAGTTAAATAGGTCGACCCGTCAACCTATTTAGTGAAACAAGTCGACCCACTAACCCGTTTCTGACTTGTATAACCATAATTTTACAACCTTCCAACCTGATTAAGACATTGATAATATAATTATTATCTTCCAACCTGTTAACCCATTTGACACGTTTAGATAAACGGGTTAAATGGTTCGTGTTCAAGTTACATGACTCTACATGTGTGCAAGTTAGGATTAAAATTATACTAGAACACCCTTATCAAAGATTGAAATTTTGACCTCTCTATCACCCGAACTAGTCCGGGAATATTATAAACAACTAATTGAACAATGGAGATCATGGACTATTGGACTAGATAACATCTATTCATGTTTAATAAAAAGAAATGTGTTGTTTGACTTGGATTCACTCCAAATCCTAGAAGGAAACTCGTTTGGCTTGTGTTGGTCGTCCTGATGTTTCATATGTTGGACTAATCTTGTAATTATTCAATAGTTAGGAGTTAATTAGTAATATTTTATTAAGGTTTATTTTAACGGCCATTCGATTTAAACAATGAAAGGCTAGCAAGATGCTAGGTTACAAGAATACCAATACAACACATGTGAGACAGACAATTAATAAATGGTTCATGAGACAACGAGTTAAGATACTTAATTTTGACTTTAAGAAACATGAAAAAGAATTTTTTACTTCGGCATGTTTGAGACAGATGTTTGTTTGGGTTTGAGAAGAAGTTATATTCTTTAATGAACGAACATGAACAAAAATTTATGTTCGGCTATATGTTTTTGAACCGTTTGCAAACAAGTTCAATACTAAACGAACGAACATAAACAAGGCTCCCTTCGGTTTATTTACAACCCCACATAAAACCACTAAAATATATCATAGCTAATAGTTCAAGCTACCACATTACAAATGTTCTTTCAAATTAACCTTTAAGAATTGTCTCAACTCTAAATCATTTACTCTTAACATACTTAAGTTTTCCTTCATTTAATTTTTGCCAAATATTATGACTGAATAAAAAATAAATACAAAACACAATCAACTACCATGATCATGTCCTTTAACTTTGGTGAGAGTTTTAATCATCCCTTTGGCAATCTTCCAAAACCAAAACAAGTTCATCAACGCCAACGAGGATGGGATCAAGATCAGGCTGTAAAATCCCATCGGGTAAACCTGCTTCACCTGAAACAACACACAAAAACAACGGTGAGGGCGGTTATGGCTGCTGCATTCCTACTTTTAAAACAATGTGTGTTTAAACAATTTACCTGATATAAATGTGTATACATGTGGGAGAAAAAGAAAACAAACAAGATGACCCTTGCAGCCTGCATGAACAATAGACACCAATATCACCAAAATGACAATGAAACAAAAATCAGAAAGTCTGAACATAAAAATGAATGGTTTAGACGTTACCAACCACCCAGCGAACAATGCTACTCCGTTCAACATATAAAGCGTTGAGTTCTTCTTCCCGGCCATCTCCAGATACCTGCATATATGCATATCGAATTATTGATTCTTCGTTGAATAAGCAAAATCAAGTTCTAAGCGCGCTTTTTGTGAATAAATACCATCTTAGATTCACAAAGGGTGTAGTGATCTCAGTGAAAAGAACAATAAGGATGTAAAACTGAACTTGGCCACTTAAAAGAGACTGACCAATAGCTAACAATGAGAGTCCATGGTGCAAAAACTGTTGCAAAAAGATCAAAAATCTATATGAATTTAATAAATCGAAAGAAAGTGCTGGTAAAAAAGGCTCCACCTAACACTTTTTGCGATATAAATTTCTAACAAGACACAAACCTATAGTTCTCAGTCAAACTCACGAACATGTTTAGCTAAACAAGTCATTTTCTGCCTGGAGGGTTGACCCGTTTACTTTTAAAATTTTAGGCTAGAACTTTAAAGATAAAAATGAAAGATATATCAGATTTCATAGTTTAAGTATGCTTATGTATATGCACTTGCATTTGTTACTCTAAATATGCAAAGTTTAGAGCATTAATATGCAAATAAAATAAAATTTAGGCTAAACATGTAGTGTTTGTGTCAACATGTAAAATTTTTATATTGTGTTTGGAATCACATGCGAAACATGATTTTTGAATTCGGCCGTGTCATATCATGTTCGACGACCTATTTGACACCCCTTACTTTTTTGTCCATATTTTGAATTTTGAAAATTATCTAACATTTTAATAGATTTAAAGAAACTCATATTACTATAAGGGTCGGTTTTGTTTGTATGAGGTAATGAAATGAACGAGTGAATGAAATGGATAGGGGAAATACAATGGACAAAGAAATGAAACGAATCATTACTATTCTTTTATTCCGTTTGGTACACAGAAAAAAATCTAAGGAATGAAATACAATTCATTAAAAATGACAAAAAATACCCATCACTAAAAAACTACCAAATTGATTAGACAACAAATAGTTCAAATCAGATTTTATAACCGGACAACATTATGATTCTATGAATAATATATAGATTATAGAGTACTCTAATATATATATACACACACATAAACTACATCATAAGTAAGGGAAATAAAATTAATAATACATCATAATACGACTTAACTTTAGAGTAAGGATAATTTAAAGTTATATGTTACTTATAAGTAGTTTAAAAATATAATATATACGAAATAATGAAACTACTAATAAATGAAAATTAAAGAATTAAAGAACTAGTATGAAAAAAATGAAGTTTTAGGTCCCTGGAATTGCAGGATTGTGGAGACATATGTGATGACAATGACAGTAAAATGGACAAAAAAAGGAAAGATGGAAATGTATGTAAAAAAGGAGGGGGGACCGGTGGAATGATTTTGAGAGAATGGCATTTGGGGTGTAATAAATGATTCCGTTCTTTTAATCAACCAAACACATCTGCTTTCATTACCTTTGAATGGGTCATTTCATTCCACGTTTCATTACTTCATACCAAACAGTACCTAATAAGTACCTAATAGTAATAAAATTTCTATAAAATAAAACGGTTTAGATGATTGTAAGCTAAATGAATACACTTTTAACAACTTTTGACCTTTTAACCCCTTCAATCCGTTTGACCCGTTATATACTCACATATGGCTCATTTTTAATAAATTAACCCTCTAATCCAAGCCTACACTTTCTACCTTTTGTAACTTTTTTTAGTTCATTATAATCATCTTCTAATGAAGATTTAATCATAATCTTGTTTGAAAAATCAGCCCATGTGAAAATCGGCTTATATGACACAACCAGAGGCGTAAGTATACTCACATACTCGAGACCACCTAAAGTTGGATAGGTCCAAATAATCATCATCAAGTCTGCCAAGAAGTAACCAATTGATATCTGCAACAATTCAAAAACAGATACAAACATTGTCATGATGGAAAAAAGTAACATATTGGGTAACGGGTCAAAACGGGTCAGGTTGACTGCTAACATTCTTTCTCTTTCTCTCAGTATTTACAAGTAATTAAATATGATTATAAAGATTATTGTCACATTAAGAATTTAAATATTTATTTGATTTTGGAATAAAGAATTTCACATGGTTACAACTTACAAACATTTGAATAGGGCCACCTTAAAATGCTTTGAAACTTTGTAAGCATATATAAAAGTAACTTTCAACTTTATTGACTATTATTTTAAACTATTGACTATTATTTTTAGAATGCAGCATTGTTGAAAATTGTTGCAAGCCTATTCTTGGCTTACAAAACAACTTTGAGGATGAGCCTGTTGTACCCTTAATTGATTTCAATTTGTGGCAAGCCTATTCTTGGCTTACAAAACAAAATTGAGTTTTTGTAAATGGGACCTAAATCAACCCGTTTGACCCGTAAATGTGAAAAAAGTCATACCCCAAGTACAGCATCTGATAATGCAGATGATCTGTTGATGAGCAACTCTTCTTGGGCAGCTTCATCAAAAAGTTCTGAAATGACTAAAAGATATGTGGAACCAATGGCTGCAAAAAGAGCATGGATGGTTGAAATGCCCCTGTGGATGTAAATAATATTTTTTTTAGTCAATAAGATGATAAAGAATACAAAAAGTAAATAAATTTGAATGAAGTTAGTTAGTTAGTTAATGACCGGTTTTTCCATTCGAGTTTCAGCTTGTTCTCAAGTTTGTTAAAACCTTTGAAGATGAAGGGGCTAACTAAGCCAGTCAATTCATAAACCTACAAAACAAAAACATAACCATAAAGATGCAATGTGTTTTTCATTAAGCAATTTGATCAATGAATATATTTATAACTTGTTATTTCTTTGAAATGAAGAAATATATGGCTCTTGTTCGGATAACATGATTTTTAATTTTTAAGTGTGTCAGGACTAGTTTAGGTTTGATGTCTTTGAAACGAATAAATACACGAGACGTATTCAAGTTCATCAATTCAACCTCTCAACCCATGATCCGGACACGATTACCACACCTAGTAAATCCCCTTTTTTTATTCTCTTTTCTTATCCAATTCACATTTCCACGGTCATTGTTTGTGTGTGATCTACTAACAAAATTTACAATTGGGGTAATTAGGCAAGAAGTGACATCATATGTAATGAGCTTCATTAACAAGTCAAGCTTGTAATTTTGAGTCCACATACCCTATGAAAGTTCTACATCATTATAAACAAAAAGAAAATAATAGGTCCATAAGGAATGTTTAGTGTCAAATATACAAAACCACATGTAAATGATAGGTCCATAAACAAATGTTGATTTTAAATATCACCAACACGTTTGAGACGTAATTTTTTACCAATATTAGTTGGCAAGATGTTAGAGAAAAAAGCTTGGGACAAAAAGGGAGTAAATACTTACAATTTTACACATGAAAATGCCCCCCAAAACTGAAAACAACCACAATCTTGGATTACTTGAACTTGCATGATTAACAATGGTGGTAAAACCAGAAGGGGTACTTGTTCCATCCATGAATTAACAAAAACTGCAGCAAAAAGTCACCTCATGAATTATAAAGCATAAATAAAACTTAAAAAGTATGTAATTCCCTAATTCAAGATCCAATCAAAATGCATAATAGTTTGCTCTACAGAAACCCATAAACTTACTGGGAGTCAATGATTGATTAAAGGCGAATTGATTGATGGCTATATATTGGAGGAAAGGAGAAATAACGGAATTGTGAGTGGCCGAAAGTATGTTGATATTTGGGCTGATCGATTTGGGGAGCAAACAAAACCTGCAACATGAGTTATGACGATAGCGATGGAGAGCGCCCAAGACTAACAATAAATTAAAAAAGAAATTAATAATAGTTTTTTTTTTAAATAAAATAAAAATAAAATAAAAACTAAAATCACCCTTCACCCCTAATGTTTTTGTTTTAACGACCAACAAATAAAGTACTGCCTCGCGAAGAAAATTTACTGGGCAAATGGAGCTCCCTACAGGAGCCCGAGCCAGCACCAGTTGAGGTCATCTCAGGAAAAATCCACATTTGTGTGCGGTTGGGTGGTAAAACTTATTAGGCTCGGGGATCGAACTCGTAACATTTCAGTCACGAGTCTTCCCATCTCCGTCATATCATTCAGCCAACTGACAGATGGTGGTAAAATCACTACACATGTAGTTTACAAAATTTGAACCGTAACTTTCTTACTAAAGTCATCACACATGCACACTGGTAATATAATAGTTATATTCGTATATAATTTTTAGAACCAATTTTAAGTCGATGTACATTATTTGGTGGACGTGTGGACGGGCCCAGCCTCTCATCGTCTTTCAAATGGCTCCATCGGGGTGGGGCGGTGTTCACTGTACTCATCAAGCCATTTTCACCAACAATATTATGTCCTTCTCACCAGCAATAAAACGGGAAACGTGAAAACTCATCGTACTGATCACTATCCCGCAATCAACAATTTTCCTAGTCTAATTGTGAAGTTTTCTTATGATCTGCATTGTGAGACATTCCTTATAATCCAGTATCTATTATGCTAAAAGGAAAGTGTAACGATATAAAATTATCAAACATGCAAAAGCTACCTTATAAGAAAAGATATCAAGCATTTTTATATCTTTCGGATTTTATAAACTTTATAAAATCTAATAGAATATATGTGTTGGAAAAACTTACTCATGGTAGAATGTGTAACAATTTTCTCAATTTTAAAGGATTAGAAAAAAGCTACTAGCAATAAAGTTTATAAGGTTTTTAGTTTCACCAGAAAAAAAGTAGCACATCTTTGCTTACTTTCAATATTAACAATAAATGACAATAATAATGATTTGAAAGAGAAATGAAACGTTTTGAAGAGGGTAGGGGGCTACTTGGTCTTTTCAAAGCTCTTAAAAACTTTACCTTTCTTAGGCTATCTGTAATCGAGCGTTATATCACCAAACTCATCAACATAACGCCCCTTATAGCGCCCTTGGCACCCCCGGGACGTTATGTTGGCTTTTTTTGTCAACCGGCGTTACCCTCATGACGCCTCATGCCCTCCAATAAGTCAAAGTAGCCTTCAATTATTGGTTGATTTTTAACCCCCTTTGTCATGACACGTGTCATATAAGGGGCTTTATGATTACACACCCAAATTAATATAACCCCCCTTTGCCATGTCAGCGACACGTGTCGCGTAATGCCCCATAGTGAGGCTTTATGATTAGACATAGCCTTATCTAAAAACATGATTTTCATTTGATCATACACTTATTCTTAAAAATTAAATGATTAAAACTCTATAAATGATTAAAAACTCTAAGAAGCTCGTTGTCAAACTTACTCATAAATTCATAATAATATTTCTAAAGAAAATGTTAGAATGTTTTATGTTTACATACCATTTAAATATGACGAAAGAAAAATAATAGCTTAACGATACCAATATGTATTTTAGATATGTTTCTTATACCCAGAAAAAAAATAAAAAATAAAAAATTTAAGTACTCTTAATATGCATCAAACTAAAATTATAAAAGGGGTTTGCAACCTTAAAATTAAAGGAAAATTGGATTTTAATAATACGAGTTTTATGTCATTGGTGGAGAATAATATGAGTTTCAAAAATTGCACACAATAATACCAATTAAAGAGGTAGGTGTTTATAATGAAATGCCGTTAGTTTTTTATTAACGGTGTTAGTTTTTTACGGACGTGACAAATTATGTTCTTTTGTAACAAAGTTATTAAATTGTAGGGTTGATTTTGTAATTTCTAGAATATGGTTTAAAAGAAAGAAAAAAGAGAAAAACCCTACGCTGGGCAGAAGGGAAGGACGAGAGCGCCGCCGGCTCTCCGGCGACCCATCTCCGGCGGCTCTTCGGCAACATCCGCGGGTGCGTTTCATCTCTTCTGACTACCGGCGTCCACCATCATCTCCTTCGGCGTCCACCCCACCTAACTGCCCCCACTTCTCTCTCCGGTTCGAACCAAAGCGGCGACGCAGTCGTGATTCCGGCGGCCTTTTGGCCATCGCCGAAGCCACATGTAACAATGGCGGTCATGGGTTTCTTATTCCCGTTCGTTTCTGGGTTAGATTTCTTAGATAACAATGGCAGTGGTGTGTAACAATGGCGGCGGTGGGTAACAACGGCGGTGGTGGGTTTCCCTAACTTGGCCACAGGTAACAATCGCGATTACGGCTTCCCTGAGAATGGCGGTGGTGGGTAACAATGGATGATGTAGGTCGCCGTAGGTCGCCGGTTGGTCGCCGGTAACCACGACAATGATGAATATATATTTTATACAAATTACAACTAACTCCCTCCATTTTGAACTATACAAAAATAGTCCCTTATTATCCGCCACGTCAGCAAGCCACTAACACCATTAGTAAAAAACTAACGGTATTTTATTATAAACACCTACCTCTTTAATTGGTATTATTGTGTGTAATTTTTAAAACTCATATTATTCTCCATCAATGACATAAAACTCGTATTATTAAAATCCAATTTTCTAAAATTATTGAAAGTAAAGCTTTAAGCCTTCAACACTCTAACTTGTTGGATATCAAGTTCTTATCATATTTATATAGTTTGGGGTTAGTTCTGTAAATACTGAAAGTACAAGGTGTGCACTCTCCATCAATGACATAAAACTCGTATTATTAAAATCCAATTTTCTAAAATTATTGAAAGTAAAGCTTTAAGCCTTCAACACTCTAACTTGTTGGATATCAAGTTCTTATCATATTTATATAGTTTGGGGTTAGTTCTGTAAATACTGAAAGTACAAGGTGTGCACTCTCGCAATCTTGAGCGACTAAATCTAGCATTTGTTTGTATTAATTCATTTTACAATTTCTTTTGTATTCTCTCAATTACTTCCCTTTTTTTTTTTTAAGAACAACATTTATAATAAAGAAATAAGTAATCCTTGAAGTCACTTTTGTGTTCTTGGTTCTAATTCATCTCTCATTGTTAACATATTATCATAACTCCTAATCCTAATAAATTTGCTAGTACATACGAACAAACCTATAATCACATTTAAGAACTATTTCTCTTCTAAAGATATAAGTAATTTTTTTTTTAACTGTCAACGAATTTTCTGGAAAACCCGGGGAATATTTACACCAGTTGAGTTCATTTTACGAAAAATTCATCTTCTGCAAGTGACCAGGTGGTAAAACCAATGAGCTCATGGATCAACTTCTGAAGTCTGGTCTCATCGCTATAACCACTAGAACAAGTCCTAGTTAAGATATAAGTATTCATTCAATATACAATTCTTATTTCTTAAACTTATGGAAGCCTTTCATGATTCAACTACCATTTCAATTTCACTTGTATTTACTATTGTAAACAAATTTGAACGGCAATAATTGTACCGCACTCCGTAATGGATTTAAGGCATATAAAGTAGTCACATTTTCTTTCTTCAAAATTTGCACAACCTTTTATAAATCTTTAATATATAGTTTTTCATTTAAAAACCTTGTCAATTTTATTAAAAAAATACTATCGGTATCTTTGAGCCGAGCTAAGCCTGGACTTATTCAAACTTGAGCCCAGCTCTTTCTGAGTCCTTTATTATTTTACTAGGTTTGTAACCCGTGTATTACACGGGGTTGTCACACTACTGATTGGATAGTAATCGTACGTTAAGGGTAACAATTGGATAGTAATTGTTAAGTGTAACAATTACTTCTTGTTTATCCCCGTTACAAGTAAAAATAATAAAATTGTATAACTATTGGTTGGAAGGTATAATTTATTTTCCCCCATTTTCCTTCTCATTCTTATATGAGAGACTTTTATCTTTGTTCTTAAACATAAAAATATATTTAATTGCCAAATATGAAAAATTAATTAAACTAATCAACTAAATAAAAATTCTAAACCTTTGAAGGTTCTAAATGAAGTACTCTTCACGTTAGAAACACGTGTATTACGAGTTGAATAATGAAATGATTTGTTTCATAAATATCAAAATATCTCATATAATAGAATTTACGTCTTATATATAGTAATAAAAAATTAAAATGCAATATAAAATAGGTGTAAAAATCATCAGCACCGACATCAATAAGCTCGTGATGCTAATTCAAGTACATTAATAAGCACGTGATGCTAATTCAATAGTACATTACAACTAAAAACCTTTGAAGTTATATGTCCACTCAGATACAAACATATTCATCATCAATATCACAATGGTACATACATGTAATAGATGTAATGAATTGCAACACGTGTGAAGAAATAATTCGAAGAAACAACCGACTCTTTAAGACATAAGATTGAAAAAAGAAATTAAAACTAACCTCGTATGGTTTTTACGAATTTGGCTACTTGTGAGTTGGGACATTCAGCATGATTTCTGAGTTACTATTATCACCTATTTGTTATTCTAACTCTTTATACTTGAATATGTGTGTCTACATGTCAAGTTTTGTGGGAGATGGACAACATGTTACATCCCGGTCATTGTATTTATGTGTTTAAGTTCATTATATAGGTACATGCAAATTTCCTTCAAGTTGTATTTATGGAAGAATGACTCATGAATCTTTATTTGTGTTGGTTTAAGACACCTCTTAAATCCAACATTTGTAATGTGAAAACCTATTAACAGAATCAAAGGTAAAGAAAGCTAATCGACCAGATGTTGAATTAGACCCGATTGAAATTTGGAAATACAAATGTTGAAACTTTTTATGCCTTTGTAATATCTAATTAATACTTAACAACATCATACCTTATAATCATACTCCCATGATATCCAAATTATAATTCACTACACCAGAGTTATGAGTCAAGCCACATACAAAATCCCCTAGTGATAACAAAGAATTATTATTACAACTTCTACAACTCTTGTTGGTCTTCCTTAACACCTACAAATGTCATCAAAATTTCAACTATGTAACTAACTTTTCCATATTTACATAAGAATTTTATTATAATCTTGAATACGAATTAATGAATTATCTTTACTTACCAATTGAATCGATTACAACAATTGATTATGTTCAGACCTTGGTGTTGTTGTTCACCTTCTTCGTCACCTACAAAAATAACCAGCCTTGATTAAGCGATAACTTCAACCTAATCTTTCTTGTTATCTACTAAACAATTGCATAGATACCTTTATGCTTGTGTCAAGTTTTCCTGCAAGAGCTAAAAGCAAATCACTAACAGTTATGTTTTGTTCCTAATGCTACACTTCAACCAAATCACTAACAAAAAAGGATATGAACATAAAACATTATGAAGAGTAAACCAAAAACAAAGAAAACATATTTCATTATAATAAAAATAAGATCAACCCTGTTTCAATAACATTTACTCGTCTCTTGCCTTCAAACGTATAAACGACTTACCCCGAATATTAAAAAATAATCATCGAATTAAAGTTGAGACTACTACCTTAAATCAAGAGGATCATATCTGTGTTCGTTTTTCTTGAAATCATAAACCTTAAAACAGAATCGGGTGTGCCATCGAGATGCTTCCAAGATTCAAAAAAGAAAAAGAAACTTACCAAAGAATTGGATGTGTTAGTGAAAATGCCAAGTTCAGAAACATAAATTAAATCAAAACCAAGTTCTTGTTTCTTAAACTAAATGAGCAAACCTAAAAGATCTTTAAACAACATTTTGAACATTATACAAACCACCTATTGTTGCAATGGATAAACACTTGACTGTACTCAAGATGTTACTCAAATATAACTAAAAAGCAGAGAATAATAAATTCCACTAATATTATACATATTGTCCAACTGGTCAACTTTTGGCTTTAAAAAATGGTTGAGAAGAACACAAGAGGTGCCAGGAATGCTTTTTCAGAAACCTTAAAGTTAACAACTTTCAAAGTATAAGTATTATGAATATGCCCATGCCTTAAGACACCTAAAATAATATCTTATAAAACCAAGAATCATGTTTAGGAAATGAAAGCTATACAACATATTATGATAAATATTCAAACCTGCTTATCAAAGTTACTCTACCCCATAGTATGAACACAAAGTCTGTACAAAAGCAAAGTTTGCAAAATTAGGTCAATATCCAATTAATTGGCAGAAAATTATATGCAAAAAAGGGTCAATGTCCAATTTGTTTTATGAAAAAAAAAAAGAGTTGCAATACTAACCTATTTAGTTTTACTAAATCAATTTACTTTCCATGATGCATCCAATCTGTTGATGAGGAAAAGAAAAATCATAAGTCTGTACAAAATTAAATCAATATTGACCCATTTAGTTTTACCAAGTTAATATAGTTCCCATGAAATAAACAACCAATTTTTGTCAAAAAACAAATCATGTGGCATGCCTTCAAGGAAGAATTACCACTCACCCTACGTTGTTTGCACCAGTTACATGTTCAAACTATAAAAGTTACAATCCACCAATCCTTACCTCAACGATTCGTCCATATGCTTAGCCTCTTAGATGCTGTGAACGTCGATTGAAGACAACCAAAAGACTTGCACCTGTAAAATCATAAGAAGAAACGAACAAAAAGGTCTACAAAAATATTGATTATAACAAAACCAAGAGGACAATTTTCACAAATCATGGTGGAAACAACCTCACACCATCATTCAACATAATAAGTACCAATTTAAGATCAGCCATATAGTAACTCAAGAAAAATCCATAACCAATCTTCAAATGATACAATTCAAAATCATCAAAGAACTAAATTACTTTCGCAAAGAATCAATAATGAACCTAAATATGAATCATGCAATGCTTAGCATTAAACAAACATCGGATAAGGATGAGAAGAGCGATTGAAACAAATTAGGTTACAACACAAACTGAGATCAAAGACATAAAATCATCAACCAAGAAAACAAACGTAATGTGATGTAGTCTATTACCTGCAACATAAGATAGATCAAATAAAATATGACATTTGTGGTGTACTCTAATACCTGCACGCAGCATGACCATTGTGATTAGTATCCCCTATAATTGTAAGCTAAACCCATACCTGTGAGATGTTTAATGTTGGTTTATGATGAGCTTCATTTATAAACCATTGAAGCGTACGTAGGTTCATTCACATCCCGAATTGAAGACATCAGCGATTAAATCCAATTACGGTTAGGGAGAAGGAGCCGTTTCAGAATTGAAGGGCGTCGATTGAATTCCAATAAGGATTATCGAGACCTGAACCATTCACATCCCCAACAATATTGAAGACATCGATGAGTGAGTAATGAAATTGAATGAGATTAGGGTTGGAAGAGGGAAGCCGTGTGGTGTGATGAAGAGCGCGCGAAAATAAGGAAACAGAAATGCTAACATAGTGACACCTGGCATAAATTATCTTCACTTATTAAAGTAGGAGAGGAGATTTATGTATTTTTATTTTTATAGTTAAATTTGTAGTCGGATGTTATACCTTCTTAAAAAGTGTATACCTATAGACCTATTTTTTCATCATTAGATATTTTTAATATAATGGTTGTGATTAATTTATTTTCTTCAATTTTTCTTTTTTTCTCTTTTTAGAAAAGTTGGCATGTGAAATCCTGTTATTTCGTATGTGAAATAAAATAATTTTACATGCGAAATAAGGAGTCTATGAGTATACATTTTTTTTATTATTTATACTTAAAAAAAATTCATAGTCATAGTTTTATATAACTATAATTCTTTATGTAAATATATATTAAATTGTATGAATAAAAACTATATAACAAAAAGATAATTTAGGCTCGTGAACCGGCTCAAACTTGATATGTAAAGATCGGGATCGAGCTCGTTTATTAAATGAACCATATTTTTTCGCTCGAACTCTTTAAACTCGACTCATTTGAGCTTTTTTATCGACCCAATTCCAAATAGCTCACAAATAGACTTAACTCGTTTACACCTTAAAAATATAGACAATAATGCTCTTGGAAATTCATTAGATATATATATTATTTTAATAATATAAGGTATAAATAGAGAATGAGTGTTTCAACTTAATATTTATGTTAAATGGTGTTTCAAAGTCTTGGTCTTATACTCTTTTGATGTTTATTTCAAGTCATAATTTGTATTGAACCATTTAACTCAAATTTATGATGATAAATGGTGTTTCAACTTTTATTTATGTTCTTGTTTTATATTTAATGAGTTCCTACGACTCATTCTTACCTATAAATACCAAGGTAAGTCTTGGTTGAAAATTGCACATTCAAACACTTGGAAATACGTCGACGTTAAACAAAAATAACAGAAAAATAAAAAATATAATAAGCGAAACGTGAACACAAATATGTTAAATTAAAACTAAGAAAACCCAAATAAAAATATAAAAGAAAGAAAAGAAAAAGCAAAAAAAAAAGGATAAAATTTAAAAAAATAAAAAATCATCATGAATGCATTATCTTTACGGTAACACACATGAAATAAAATTTTGTTAGATACAAAGAATAAGTCATGTTGATGTAACTCCAAATGAACAACATGAACTTATTGTTCATTTGTTCCTTGTAGTTATGATCACCTTACCAAACTTGTCACCATTGCAAGAAAACTAGGTGGTCCAAAAGAGGGAAGGAAATTAATATCCTCTCACTTTCTCCTTAAAGCATGAAAGCCCTTCTAAGTATTCCTATTCAAAGTCCATCTAGATAGCAAAAGGGTGTTGCAATAGAGAGATTAGTCAAGATTTAGATAGGAAAAGGGTGTTGTAAATTGTAATAGAGAGATTAGTCAAAATTTTAGGTGAATCACTTTAATGTTTTGGTAGCATCCTCTTAGGAGAATTTGTAAAGATTTAATAAGGCTGAAGCTTCTAAACCAATTTGATTAATTCTCTAAGTGATGAATACTTATTGATTCTTTGAAAGAAGTCTTTCAAAGTTTATTTATTCTCTTAGTAGAAGAAGATTTTCCGAGAACAAAACAAGTCTTCCGAAGCTATCTACCAACTCTCAAAAGCATGAAGCAACTTCCAAAGTTAGCTATCTACCAACTCTCAAAAACATGATTGTTAACCCCTAACCAAAGAAAACATCATCTAAAATGATGTTACCTTCCAAAACTAACTTGCCGACATAATTATAAAAAGAATGTTACAGAACCTAGGAATAGTATAAAACATAAACTTGCTTTAATAAGCTAGTTTCAACGTTCAACTTAAAAAAAACAAGTGGCACTATCTCCTAGAGAAGCAAGCCCTGCAAACATGTTGTCAAATAGTGTTTGCAAATCAATAGTAGTCAACTACTTATACTAAATTGGCAACAAATACATTACCAACGAACACGCATGAGAAGACAAGAAGATTACACCCTCGCAAATCCGCAGTGCGGATCAACCAACATTCGGTATGAATACGGGAACACAACGATTGTGAACGCATCATCTCTTAAAACATTTTCTCTCTTTAAACTTCTTACTTACCAAACTTTTTGCTTACAAGTAACTCGATACTTATTATCATGCAGGAACAAAGGGGGTCAATGGGTCCGTTGACCCTCCGAACGATCAAACTTTCCATTAGTAAGAATATTCTGAGTTGTCTTTCTCTTAGGGTCCAAACTAACCGGTTCAAGTCCGGGTTTGTGTTTGTTCTTGGTTTTAGAAGTAGAGCATGGCATGTGTATATATAAAAAACTCGAGATGAACATTTGCACTTATCATAACAAATCTTGAATTAACTAAACTCAATATGCACAAGTATGGACAAACACTAAAAATCCTTCCACGAAAACCAAAACCATATTTACAATCTCAATCTAACAATAAAAGAACCAATAAAAAAGAACATGCAAATTACCAGCTGCTCTTGATTGATCATCAGACGATCCGATTCCACAGAAAACCTAAACCAAGTTCTACAACAGATGAAGATGAACCTTTCTTCACTTCAATAGCGAAAAATCCGAACTTTTCTTTACGCGACTAAGGACTGGGAAATCATAGAGTTGGCGAGCTGACTGTTTCATCTCAGGCATATCATACAAGACTCTGCAATCATAAATAGTAGATTGATTAGTTACATTTAATAAAGATATAATTGTATGGACCCTGTGGACTAGTAAGGTCAAATATGTCAAACTCAAATACCATAGTTTAAAAAAAATGAAAGTAAATATAACAAGAAATGGAAGTAGCAAATGAAGAGCTCAAGACTTACTCATACAGGAGTGCATTAATGTTATTTCTCGTTTGAGATTCAAGATCAGCGTTTTCATGAAGCTGCAACACCAGAAAAATTTAACCATATTAGGTTGAAATCAGCACTATAATCCATTCATCACGCCCACTAGTAAGGAGGCAGGTGGCCAAACGAGTGAGTTGGGTAAAGGACCAGATAGGGTTCTGGTTAGACCACTTATTTTGGTACAGGTTGAAACGGATCGGTTGGGTTGACCCTGAAAGACTTTTTGTCCAAACTCTTTAATTTTTTGTAGATAAAAACTGTTAGAATTTTATCACAAAATTATATTATTTTAATAAAAAGAATGATACTTGACCTTTTGAAGAAAATGGTTTTGAAAGTTATATGCTTATATGCATCCCAAAGGAGACATAAAAGGGCATACCCGCTGCTTGACTTAGCTCCCACTTTGTGCAGGGTCCGGTGTTTCACAATCTGATGTACATACGCCTTAAACCCATGACCTCAAGGTCACAAAGCGGCAACCTTACCAATTGCTCCAAGCCCGACCTCAAGGAGACATCCTGGTGGTAAATAAGGTGCCCCACAACCAAAAGGTTGTGCATTTCAATCTTTTAGAGTGCAAATTGTGGTGTTTATCCTAGAAAATCTAGGAGACTAGGAATCTCTGTTGAAAAGTTCTTTAAAAAAAATGCTTATATGCATAATAGGCTTTCAGATTTCAACTTGCTTGACCCGCTGACCTGTTTTCTTTCAAGCTAATTTTTTATTATAGCAGTTTGACCCATCGGATATAAACATAACTCGAATCAACCAATTTATAAGTAAATGTGTTATTGTCACATCTACATGAAATTACCAAGAAAGCGTAAATAAATGTAGTTTTATTTACCTTGGAAGAGGAAAGATTTGCAAGAATTTGTTTGATGGCTTGATCATTCTGCTCAAGAAGCTGCGCTGCAGCACCACCAATATCTGCAGCAACCACAAACTTCTTTAACATATATAAAAGTTAATTTGCAAGACTATAGCAGATATAGAAATTAACATGAAAAATAGGAAACATGGTTGCAAGGATCCAATGCTGCATAAAGATGTAAAAGGCACCAAGATGAACTAATAAACGTATAATACGCCAACCTTTGTAAGATATTTCATCATCAATATCCTCATCACAGTCTATGGAGGTTGATAACAGGGCATGATTTGTGGCATGAGAAGACGGCTTCACTTGTTGATATGCAGCTATTTCATCATTAATACATTCATCACTGCCTATGGAGGTTTGAGCATGATTTGTAGCATGAGAAGATGGCTTCACTTGCTGATATGCAGCTTTTTCCTGAATGCGAAAAACAAAATAATCATTAATAACTAGTAGTGGTGGCAACATGGGCGGGTTGGGTAATGGGTTATTGAGTTATTCGAGTTGAGTCGACCCGCAAATAACTTTTGTCTTCTTTTCTTGAATTTTATAAATAGTTAATATTTTGAATAACCTGTCACCATAATAGTGTATATTCTTTTATAAATAGTGTATGAGTTTTATGCATTGTGAATACACTTTGGGTGACTTCTGACCCGTTTGATCTGACCCCTCCAACCCATTTTATTCTCGTGTAAAGATTATAAAAGAAACCAGAATGCAGGATAGAGATCATACAGTCATCCATCTACAGCGTAGTGCCACGTCATTTAACGTTTTGCCTTGTAACTTCAGCGCAACTTTCGCATAACGCTTTACCATACTATCTGAGGCATACCTGCATAACAGAAAACTATCCATTAACATTCAAAAAAACACAACAACAACAACTAACCCAGTAAAATCCCGCCAATAATGGTTTCAAAAAAAAAAACACAATAGATGTAATAACTAATTATATGGTTCGAAAAAACACAACAACAACCAACCCAACCCAGTAAAATCCCGCCAATAATGGTTCGAAATAAAAAAACACAATAGATGTAATAACTAACTATAACCGGGTTACTTTTGACCCATTTAATTATAAACGGGTCTATTCGGTTTATTTTCAAAAAAAAAGGGTCCAAAGTCATCAAAAGCGTATTTGTAAATAGTCAAAAAGAAAACTTATTAAAGGCATGTTTGGGATTGCTTATAAAAACTGCTTATGGCTTTTGGAGGAGGCAAAAAGACACAAAATACCCCTCCAAAAGCTAATAAGTCATAACATTATGGCTTTTTGTTGCTTTTGGAGGGGTATTTTTGTCTTTTTACCTCCTCCAAAAGCTATAAACAGTTTTTATAAGCAATCCCAAACATGCCCTAAAAAATCATAAGAAACTTTCGACCCATTTAATTATAAACGGGTCGATTCCGTTTATTTTCCCAAAAAAAAACGTGTCAAAAACCATCAAAACTCAAAAGTGTCTTTGTAAATATTCAAAAACAAAACTTATTCAAACATTAAATCCCCAAATAAGAAAACCCTAACTACCGCCTTTGATCGATAATCTGGAAAACATAAAATCCCCAGTAACAAAAGTTACAAAACCCTAGTTCATCAACATTAACAGGTTATATACAACTATCATTCACGATTTCAAAATTAGCATTATACATTCTGAGGAGTTCATTCAACATGGACTGCTCATCAGGAGTCCAGTGGACGGAAGGAGGCTTTGTTTTGCTTCAAATTACGCTCAGAAGGACCCACCGCAGAACTCGTCGGCACGGCGGATGGGCCGCCGTTGATAATGTTTTCATCGGTGGCGGTGATGGTGATGGTGGTGGCGGGGGCGGTGTTTCTTGTTGAACTGTTGTTTGCCATGAATCAATTGGTGTAAAAAGATATATAGGAATCGAGAGATGATGATTATCTCTATCAATTGGCGTAAACTGTAAAAAGATTAGAGATATTTAATGATCTGCGACTAGTTTGTATGGGAAAGTGAAAGACCAACTTGGGGGAAAATAAGGTGACAAATACATACAAGTGGGGTATTTATAGATTATACGATCTTTAATAATGTTTTGTTACATTAAATTTAATGTTAAATTTTAACATATTTATGTTAAAAACATATAAAAATATAAAAAATAACAATTAATTAATTATTACAAAACTCATACTATCACTAACTCATTACATAATGTTTTTACGACCACACCACATTCTGCGTGATATCTACGTTACAACATAGTCACGTTTATATCCCCACGTGACGGTTTTATATTATTACGAGGTGAACCTTGCAAATTTATAAAATTGTTTTATGACATGAATGTTTTATCTCATAAGCACAAGTCATAAAAACAAACTCTTATAAAAATACATGATAAACATATATGTTAAAATGTTACTAGAATCCGTCCCTTCAAAAAGATTTTGTGATGATAAATAATGTTGCATTATAATTAAAATATTAGGGATTCAAATCTATACTATATTGTAATATATTTAAGAGGAAAGAAGTTCACGTAAGAAGTTTATTGAAAATAAGAAGGATAAGAAGGAGGGCAAATCTGGAAACATACATATTTTTCACTTTCCCCCCAATTATTAAAACGTTTATAACTTTTACATACGATATTATTTTTTTATAAAAATTTCACCATAAAAACAAGCGCTTTTTTATCTTTAAAACCCATTCAATATTGCTATATATATAAAAAACAAAAAAAAAATTGTGTATGAGCTGAACATATAACACAACGACCTGAACATATGACACAATAACACAACGACTTGAACATATGACACAATGACACAATGACACAATGACCTGAACATTGTTCAGATCATTGTGTCATATGTTCAGGTCATTGTGTCATTGTGTTATATGTTCAGGTCAATTGTGTCATATGTTCAGGTCGTTGTGTCATATGTTCACGTCATTGACATAATTTTTTTACTTTATTTTTTATATAGCAATATGGTATGGGTTTTAAAGATAAAAAAACGCTTGTTTTTATGGTGTAATTTTTATAAAAAAATAATATCGTATGAAAAAGTTATGAAGGTTTTAATAATTGGGGGGAAAGAGAAAAAGGGGCAATTTGACCAAATTGCCCCTCCGTGTACCTGATTAATAATTTTTGAGTTTTAATTAAGGGATTAAATCTGGGCCATTGATCATCAGATCTAACGGATGAGAAGCCTTCTTATCCTTCTTATTTTCACCATACTTCTCATTATAACCTCACTCTATTTAAGAGGATGTGATTGTCTTTTTATATTAATTTTGAAGAATTTAAGGTGATAAAATACTAAAGTGGTCTTTGATAATTATTGATTAAATAAAAAAGGTAACTAAATAAATAATTAGTAACGTAATTCATATAGAAAGTTTTTATTAAACATTCAAAATTATATGATACTTTTTAAATTTATTTTTCAAACGATTTATCAATGTATATGTTACTATATTGTGTTCTCTGTTGTAACGAACGAGCACTCACTAGTTCCATAAAATACATGTTTGTGTATTTATCTCAATAAATAGGCTCAAATAAAAAGCATTTTAAATTTAAAAATTTTGAGCCTAATACATGTCTTTTTATTATTTTTAAAGAAGATATTTTAGTCACTATGTCTTATGTGTTTAGGTTATTGTGTAATATGCATCGTCATTGTACTTAATTGTTTTTTATGTATTAGATAAATTTATTATCATTTTATTATTGTGTTTTACATATTAGAAGTACACAATGTTGTTAGTTTACAATTATGTTTAGAGATGACAATGAGGCGAGCTTGGGACGGTTTTGAGCAATCTCAACCCCATACCCGGTTATAAAAGTGTGTCCCAATATCAGTCCAAAACCTGTCGAGTTTCTAGCGTGTATTTACCCAAATGGTATCCGGCATACCCGTTGGTTGTATATCGGCTAACTATTAATTTTTTATTTATCATAATTATAACAAAATATCTTAAATAACTAAATGTATATAAAAATATGTAAATCAATGTTTTTAACACAAAACTTAGTATTATAGATAAAAATAAAAAAAATAGATATATAAAACCATACAATATATACTTAAAAAAAAGGAAAAATGGATTTTAATAATACAAGTTTTACCTAATTGGCCAATAATAATACGAGTTTCAAATTTTTCTCACAATAATACAAGTTTTATATGTATTGGATTATAATGATACACCGTTAGTTTTCTACTAACGGTGTTAGTATGTTGCATACGTGGCGGATGACGTGGACTCTTTTCTCTCCTACGTGGCAACAGACAAACACCGCCACGTATGCAAACTGACTAACACCGTTAGTTGAAAACTAACGGTGTATCGTTATAATACAATACATATAAAACTGGTATTATTGTGAGGAAATTTTAAAACTCGTATTATTATTGGCCAACTAGGTAAAACTTGTATTATTAAAATCCATTTTTCCTTAAAAAAATAAATTAAAAAAATAAATTAAAAAATATAGCATGTATATAATCGGGTAAACGGGTATATATTTTCGGGTAATTGGGACGGGTAAACAGATATATCATCAAATCCTATACTCACGAAAAAATTCAAAAGTAATCTCATACCCGATTACCCGACCCCATACCCGTCCCATGTGTGTCGGGTTTCGTGTTTTCCCATCGGGTTCGGGTTTCATAGTCATCTCTAATTATGTTGTTTATAACTAATAACTTAAGAAACACAATAACGAACAAAAAGACACAATGACACATCAGAGCTAAAAAAAACCTTAAAAATTAATTTATATAAAAAACAACACTGTACTCATTTTAAAGATAAAAACATTTATTTTTATGGTTTATTTTTTTTTAAATAATAGCTTATATAAAATTTATGTAAATTTTATAAAAATACGAAAACTTGTTAAAAGTCAGTAAATGCAACCTAAATTATTATACCCATTATGTCCATCTATTATTTATTTCTTCATCAATTTAATTACAAAATTTTATTAAATCTTAATAACAAATATAAATCACACAATTTTATTCTTGGCCTTTTTTGGCCCGTTTATATTTGAGCAAATTATAATTTACGTCATTTAAAGTGTGTAAATTTCAATTTTTTTCCCTTAAACTAAAAAATAGCAGAATAAATCATTTGTATTTATGGTTGGTTTCAAATCACGTCCTTTCGTCTAACGGATATTAATTTTGTCCGTTAAACCAGGTCATGTGTAAGGCACATGAGGGCAACATGGTCATTATATTCTGAGCAGATTACATTTTACGTCCTTTAAGAATTACCTAAATTTCACTTTTCGTCCTTAAACTAAAGAAATAACAAAAAGCATCATTTATATTCAAACTTTGTTACATGTTACGTCCAACACCTTAATAGACGTTAAACTTTGTTGTTAAGTTCAGTCACGTGCATTGTACATGAGGGTAGTTTAACCATTTCACGCATTCAAGGACCATTATTGTAATTTAATAAAGTTAAAGGACTATTTTAATTAAAGAATTATTATTCGAGTCTCTTAAGTCTTCACTTCACCAACGACCAACCTGCCACTACCAACGGTCGCCCCATCATCTTGTCACAGAGCCGCCGACAAAACTCTCCACCCACCTTCCACCACCAACAAAACAAAGTTTTTTTAGCTCCTTCTACACCATCAAACAACTATGAGATTGTCAAACATCATAAAAGCATGATGCAATTAACCAATTAGAAAGTTGAACTGATATGCACAAGCATGTTAATACATTGATAGATTAAGGTGGTGTATAAACAAAGTGAAATCAAACAAGCTTTACTAAATAAAGAGTGTGAAGGATTAGAAGATGAAGAATCAAAATTTATGCATCAAAGATCTGCAATTAGATCACCTAATCCCTTTCGAAAAGTTTCTCTGCCTAACATAAATCCATACCAGAAGGAAACAACAGAGAATAGTCCGGCGATCGTGACTGTTTGGATGAGTGTGAAGCTCTTCGTCATTTCTCGCACATACATATTCTGCAATGCACTCGACATAACTTAACAGAAAAAAATAATGTCCGTTAAAGGAAATGATGTAAGCTGTAACAATGTATAAATTTAAAGGACCTTTTTTATTATTTTCTGAATTTAAGAACGAAAAATGGAATTTAAATAATTCTTAAAAAAACACATTGGCGCAGTTTCTTGGGGGCCGGGAGGGGCGACCGCCCCTGCGGTTTTTTCGTCTAGAAGTACTAATTTTCGGGACTATATGTTAAATAGTTGATAAGTAATAAATATCGCCCCATCAGAATATACAAATATAAACATAAAAGTTATATTAGCCCAGTTGGTTTATGTGTTATTTTAAAAAACGTAAGATCCCGGTTCGAAACTGGAAACTTCCATTTGTTTTTCCAATTTTTTCGTTTCTTGGCCCAATAGATACATCAAGAGGCCCAGCCACCTCTTGGATGGAAGCATTGTTACACAAGTTGACTACCCACATATTTTCCACATTTAATTATCATGTCCATGTTCTTCCTATTTACTAGTTAAATTTATTTTCAAAGTTACGTAGGTTTATTTTTCATTAGTATTTAAGTTGGTTTGGGCTAATAAAAAGATACGAAGAAAATTGTTTCAAAGTTCTTGTTTCCTTGTTTAATTGTTCTTGGAGTCTAACCTTTTCCATTATTATTTAAGTTGGTTTGGGCTAATTAAAAGGTATGAAGAAAATTGTTTCAAAGTTTTTGTTTCCTTGTTTAATTGTTCTTGGAGTCTAACCACTCAACTGGTCTATATGGGAGTTTGTAGGTTTTCTTCATAAACTTATCACCAAATCAATCGTTCCCAAAAATTTAAAACAACCTACTAGCATAGTTGGTTAAGTTGTTGTTTGGATAACCATAAGATTGTGAGTTCGAAACTTGAAACCTACATGTCCTTATTTTAGTTTTTTTTGTCCCATGGACCATGGTCTTGCCTTGGTGAATGTGATTTTCATAAATTCATTAGTTAAAGACTCATTCGTTCTTATTAAAATCAAATGACATATTTGCTCATTTGGCTATAGTGTAGTGCAACTAATGCAAAGGTCCTAGGTTTGAGACCTATTTTTTGTCATATTTTCCCCCTTTTTGTCCTTTGGTACTTTATCACTCATTTGTTCCTATAATCAAATGGCTTATTATATCAGTTGGTTAGAGTGTTATGCTAATAACTCTAAGGACATTGCCCATTTTTCTTTCTTTTCGTCTCTTGGTGAATAATGACTTTCATAAGTTCATTGGTTAATCACTCGATCCGAATCGGATCGTCGACCCAAACATAGGATATACATATCGATAGGGGAAAAAATTAGCCCCATAACTTATCGCCCCAACGAATTTTTTTTTCAAACTTTCACCATTGAAAAGACATAATATATAATTTGCTCTAAACTTTTTAGATCCTCGTCTATTTTCCAATATTCCTAGGTGTATAATCAACCTTCTTGCTTCCTCCTCCAACTATAAAACTACAAAATTATGAAGAGAGAAATTATACATCCACCGAGAAAAATGGAAAACTGTTAAACAAAACGACTTCAGGCCTATTTTGTCCTCCCTCGCCGTTACGTCGCGGTGGAGCGGCGTCTCTCCCCCTACCATGGCGAATAGCGATCCGCTACAATCAGGTTTCACCTACCTCCTCCTTCATCTAATTGTTCTGTAATCGATTAGTCAAAGATTTGATGATTTTGTTTAGGGTTTTAATTGTTTCAGATAATCAGATGGTATCGAACCAGGTGTTGTTTCTAGCCTTCTTCTATTGATATTATGAGAAAATCTTGAAGCGATTTAACATAATTCTTATATTTTCAATTGATTATTGGATGTGATCACGGTGTTAAATTGTTCATTTGTTCCGATTCCTTTATTCAAAGGTTTTCTAGATATCTAGAATTATGCATTCTATGAACTCCAAATATGTGGTTGATTTAGATATACATGCATATATCATATCTACAGAGTTGTCTGCATGGATCATGTCATAATATGGTAGTATTTAATATTAATTTGAAAATTGCTCAAACAATTACCTGATTCAGGTAGTGGTCCGCCTTCCAAACCATGGGAGCGAGCTGGAACGCCATCATCCGCTCTGTTTAAACCCTCTTCTCCTGGCAGCACAAGTGATGTAGTGGAGGCTTCTGGGACTGCAAAACCGGGTGAAATTGTGACCGCAAATGGTGGGTCGACTATTAACACAAATGCGATTGGGATGGCCGTACCATCCAGGCCATGGATGCAGCAAAACACATATGGAAGCACGTATGGAGGTATTTGTATATCCATATTCACCATGGATCCTTATGTCGTAAGTTATTTCTGTTAGCTTGAGCATATGCCAAATTATACACTTTTTGCGCAATAAAAGTTGTTGTATTTGAAGTGACACACGGTTTAGGATAATTGCTTGACGAATATATGTTTGATTATCTTAGATGGGGCAAGTTGGCTAATGGGTCAAAACATTTTAGGTTGGCTAAACACTATTGTGCAAACTTTGAAATTTCTACAAGTAACTGGCTTGCCAAACTTTTAGAAGGTTTTATGCATTATAAGTACTTTTCTCTGTCTGTTTAAGCCACTCCTTTTTGTCTATAATTATTCTACTCGTTTGACCAGTTAAGGATAAAAAGTTGCATAGAATAGACCGATTTATAAGTAAATAGGTTGAAACCAAATGTACCCTCCAATAATGAAAAATATGTGAATCTTGTGGACCTGAATCAATATTGATACCTCTTTGCAAATGTGGCTATGAGCTCGTAGAACGTATGTTTTTATAATGCAATATGACATTCACATATCACATAGCTAAAGTATAGTTACAAACAACCAAGCAAACCTATCGAGTATAATCTCACTCATAGCAAAGCTATTGGTAGCTGAAGTATAGTTGCGTATTTAAATTTCAAGATTTATGCTAGTGTAAGATTTCATTGTTTTATTGATCTAAAGCAAGTCCTTGTCCTCTTCTCTATTAAGTTGGTTGACAGAAATTTATCATGGTTCAAAGTCAACAAGTAAATTATTTGTGGTTTGAAAGCAAAATTGCCTAATTAATCTTTCATTAATGTGCATGGCTAGTTTTCTATTTAAATGTTTCATTCTTCCACAATGTACCAACATATGAAGTATTACATATATTTGTTTTTTTGTGACTCAGGTGGGGGTTATGGTGGTGGTTTAGGTTACAATTCAGGATATGGTGCCGGAACTTATGGTTCTTATGGTGGATCCTACAACAATGGTTTATATGGAAGCAACATGTATGGAGGAGGTTATGGCGGTCTGTATGGAGGTGTTGGAATGTATAACAACAGTTTTGGCGGCCCAATGGGTGGCTATGGTACAGGGATGGGTGGGCCTGGCGGTCCGTTTGGTGATCAGGATCCAAATAATCCATTCGGTGCTCCTTCATCTCCCCCTGGATTTTGGATATCCTTGATGCGTGTGGTAAGCCAACAAATCTAATAGGTATCAAAACAGGCATATTTTGAACGGGTCAAATGAGTTAGGCTGGCACATACGCGTTTTTTTTTTTTAATAAAATTACCAGCAAGTATATTCTCAAATAGTATTTTTCAATAAAATGATTTAAACACCAACATGTTTGATCTGTTTCCATTTTAGTTCAAGATCTTAGTTTTTACTGTTTTAACCAAGTAGAGATGAATATGTATGTAACCCACAGAGGTTTTTTTTTTTTTTTTTTTTTTTGGGTACAATTTCAGATGCATGGAGTTGTAACATTTTTTGGGCGGGTAGCTATGCTGATAGATCAGAACACTCAAGCATTTCACATGTTCATGTCAGCCCTTCTTCAGGTATTTCATGTTATTGTGTTTCTCATATCTATAAACTATAGGTAGCAAAATTGTTAAAATAGTATGATTACAGAAGTTATATATAAACTAATGATTAATCTCTAGAACGGGTTGTTTTGACCCGCAAACTCGTTTTTTATACCTTTTTTTTTTGTATTTCATAAATAGTAATATGTAAAATATTATATAGAAATTATCTACAAAACAAATGATAAAAAATATCAGAATAAAGAAATTTAGTTGTTTGAATAAAATATCTCAAATAAGCTTGTTTTCGCATTATGTTTCATACTATTTGCAGTTGTTTGATCGGTCAGGACTGTTATATGGAGAGTTGGCTAGATTTGTGTTTAGACTTCTGGGTGTTAGGACCAGACCCAAGAAGTTGCAGAACCATGGACCTAAGGACCCTCATGGTCCACAAAATTACATTGAGCCGCCCAAGGGTGCACTAACCAGTTCCTGGGATGGTGTATGGGAAACCAATACACAGAATTGAAGCAAACTGGGAAATGTGAGTTGTTGACTGGTTAGATAGTGTTTTACTTTCGCGGCCCGATTTGTGGCTGTTTTCATGATCTCCTCAAGTGCTTTTAAAGTTTGTGGTTTTTGGTCATTATTTTTAAAATCAAAATCACTATGTGATGTGCTCTTGTAATGATCAATGCATAGTTGATATCATTTAATGGGCATGCATAGTTGAGAGTAAACAACTTATATCTCTTTGAAATATAGGATAAAAATGTTGTTTCCAGAGACCTTGGAAGATTTAACAATATTTGTAACACTAGGTATGTATGTTTGTATAAAATAAACATATTAATAGATCATGAATAAACCGGTCCAATATGGTTTTTTGCTCGAGTCATTAGCATTTTTCATATTTGGTTTAGTTAAAACATAATGAATAGCATATATGTACAGAGTCTAAAAACTAGTTGCTTTCCCTTTGGTAAAAAGCAAACCAAGTACTTGATAGAATTTGAAAACTTAGTGGGTTGGATGCTTGTTTGCTAACATACGATGGCTAGTTAATGCAAGTCATGTTAGACTCACGTAAACTAGAGAATATAACATATCTAGTAAAATCCACCTTAATAGCAGAGTTTAAGGAAAATGAGATAAACATTATACATGCATAGAAGATAGAGTAGTGTTGCAGACAAAAACCATTACAAGGTATAAAATTCGTCTCATATCGATTGTATGAGCAACAAGCGTAAGGGTGTATATGGGATGGGTTGTTAGTGTAGACGACTTGGAAGATATGATCGGAGTCCATGTATTCCTTGGTTTCAGGTCGAAGAAGCATTGTCACTCAATTCTTATCAAACTGATTATATGTTTGTGAGAATCCTATCAGAGCAAAGCCCACTTCTAAAGCCACGTACTAGAGTAGAATTTGAGGAACATCGTTCAAAATATAAAATAAAACTATTACTCAAGAATTTCTTATTACAATACCGTGATAAAAAAACAGCAAAAATTTACAAAATGTAAGAAAACCATATTACAAGAAGCAGAAAACAATTTACAAGATGCAAAAAACAAAAGAAAAGAAAGGAAATAAAACATTCAAAACCAAGTTTTGGTTGAGGATTTTTGTTCAACATACGTCCCTTCAAAAAAATCCATGCTACCCAGGTGAACCCGTTTGTTTCATAGGGTATAACGGCCTAAAAAGACCATGTTATCGTGATTAACCAAGCACCCCGAAATATACCTAAAACGAGAGCTTGCGCACATAAAAAAAAAAGGAAATTCTGAGCTCGTGTGCGGTTTCTAAAACATGTACTTGTCTTGAGTTCTTGAACCACAACACCTATGCCTATTATAGTTCTGTGTATAATGAATTTTGTGCGCGTGAAAGGCCATCAAAACTCCACATTACACTCATTGCCCTTGTCCCCGTCTCAAACTCGTGTTTGAGTACATGTGCTTTGCAACCTGTTGACTACCATTGGGTGTGTCTTTTTACATGGGAATACATCCCTACATAAACTTCCACTAGTAAACCACTTCAAGGTTTATCATTCTATTAATGTGGGGCATACACAAATTCACAATGTGTTGATGCATAATTCTAGATCGTCATTTGAAGTATCAAATATAAGACAACAGACACAAGATTGTGCTGATCCGAACTATAGGCGAACTCCAGTTCGGACTCACACGAACTTGTTCGAACTGGAGGTTCGACTAATCGTATCTTAGCTTAGGATTCATCCTATAAATAGCATGTCTTGTATAGGAATTAGAACTTCTTGTCACATTCTACACCTTTTGTGTGTGTGTCTATGTGGGTTTTCTCTCAAGCTTAATAATACAAATTTCATTTGTATTTACATTTTGATCTCGTCACATCTCATAATCACTAAATTAGTAAACGATCCAACGCTCACGCAATTTCACAATGTTTAAGTTTCGACTACACAACTTAGAATTCATCTTAGCTCCGATTTGGACACTGTTTGGTTAATTGTGATCCTCTCACATAGTACAACACAAAGGAACTAGATAATAATTATATTGGTAAAATATACAAACAATGATTATTTGTGTCCAAAATAAGTGAAAATCGCATTTTTTTTTATTAAATTTCAACTATCGCCCACATGAATGGAGATCGATTCATACACTCAAGTGTCAAGATATAATTACTGCAGTTTATTATTGCAAGAAAAGTAAATATTCCCTTTGGACCCTCTTTGTGAAATATATATGATCTCCTAGGAGTTAGTAGATGCGATGTCCTTGAACCACCCCTTTTGATGTAGACGTTATTATATCTCACACAATACTCTTTCTTGATCTGGTTAACCCTTCATTGTCATGTCTGTTATGACTTTTATGATAATGGAACCACCATCTTGGGTATGTAAAAGTTCCAAGAATTAACCCCCCCCCCCCGGGTTCCATTTGAAGTGGGCCCACTTCGCCCTCACAAAGATGATTTTACGTAAATCAATATAGGCTATATGGCTAATAGAGGTGCAAAAATCAATTCGAAACACGAATCGATTCGGTTCAGGAATCGATTCCTGACCAAATCAATTCTGGTCAAAATCGATTCTTGACCGAATCGATTCGATTCAAGAATCGATTCTTGGCTTGAATTCCTGAATTGGTAGGAATCGATTCGATTCCGAATTGAAATCGATTCCTGGCCAGAATCGATTCCTACCAATTCGTTCGCATTTTTAATTTTTTTTTTAAATTTCATACAAAACTTAAAAAGAACACATTTTTATTGAATTCAAAGATTAAACATTACAATCCCAACTTGTTCAAACTTAAACCGACACAAAGATAGATGTTTTTGAAAGGAAATACAAACTATGATATTGATAAGTTGATAACTCGACTAAACGTTTATGGTCGAGTTTATTCCATTGCCGCCGCCGTCGTAGCTCGATCTTTTGCTTGTCGTAAGTCCGCTTGTTCTTCTTCATCGGATAGTGGAATCGAATCCCCCGTTGCTACCTCGTCTTCGTGTACGGCCGTCTCCGCTTCAATTTCACCTTCAAGATTAGTAACGTTTTGTACACGTTCCATTGCGTCTAGATGATCCTTCAAGCAAATGCAAACCTCTAGCGACTCGGAAGTGAGCCTCGTCCTCCGGATAGATAAAACCCTGCCACTAAGAGAAAAAGCGGATTCCGAAGCTACCGTGGAAGCTTGGACACTTAGTAGGTCTCGGGCCATGGCGGAAAGAACGGGAAATTGTGTTTGATGCTCTTTCCACCAAGCCAAAATATCAAAGTTTTCAAACTCATCGGTGTTTAGAAGTTGAAGAAAATCGGTCCCTTTGTATCTCCCAAATTCACTACTCGGGGTGCTACTTTTGGCCCGTTTACTACTCACGTTTCTTAACGTGTTCAAAAGATTTCGGCTTTTGCTTGTTTTTGAACTAGTAGCCGTTGCCGAACTCATTGCCTCATGTATGTTGCTTATATTTCCATACTTTTGATAATAAACTTCATACAAGTTTTGAAAATGTGAGTTAAAACGGTCTTTTGTTATTTGGGCAAAATTAGCATTATTTTCATATAGGTTCAAAGCATTTGTGATATCCTCGATTACAACTTCAACACCGGACGCATTGAAAAAAGGATTCAAAGCAAGGGCACAAGTGAAGCAAGCCGGCAAATCCTCAAAATATTTTTTAATCTTTTCTTTCATAGGACCAAGCATATTTTCAAAATTCTCACCTTCAAACTCAAACTCATTTAGTTTACCACACATATAAAACAATTGGTGAAGTACCAAGTTACTCGTGGGATAGTAAACTCCCGACAAATATGTAGTGGCGGTTTTAAAAGTTTCAAGCAAATCGGTTAATTTTTTAATAGTTTCCCAACCCGAAGTAGGAAATGTTACAACGTGACCGTTTTGAGCAAGTTGGTCATGAAACATTTCTAAACAAGGTTTTTGCCTAACCGCACAATCCAACATTTTTCATGTCGAGTTCCACCTAGTTGGAACATCCCAATTGGGTCCCAAATAAAGCGAACCCGTATCACGACAAAAACGACGATAATCGGTGTACCTTTTCTTTCCACTATGAAAAACATCTTTTAGCATTTGTCTAAAATCGTCTTTTATATTTTTAATACCTTCAACGTTTAACCCGTCTTGCACAACCAAGTTAATGATATGTGCGACACAACGAGTATGGAAAAAGACACCTTGACAAATCGGTTGGTATTTTAGTTTTAGTTTTTGAACCGCACTTGTGTTGTTCGAAGCGTTATCAAAAGAGATTGAAAATATTTTTCCTTCAAGTTTAAAATATTGAATAACACTATCCAAAATGTAAAACAAGTTGTCACCGTCATGCGGATAGTCAACCTTTTCAAAAGCTATGGTTCGTTTCATCATTTGCCACGTATCGGGATTAACCCAATGTGCGGTAACGCAAAGGTACGAATCGGGTAAACCATGCGGAGCCGACCAAACATCGGTAGTTAAGTTGACTCCGGTATTTAAATTTTCAAAACCCAAAACTAATTGCTTTTTTGCTTGCTTCCATCTTTTTACACAATCGTTTCTAAGAGTTGTACGACTTACGTGATGATAACGTGGTTGAAGCGTTTGTTGAATCAAGCGTGTCAAGCGCGGGTTGTCAAAGTGATCAAATGGTAAGCCTTCTTGAATCACAAAGTTTGCCATTTGTTCCCGAACCATCTCCGGATCGAAATTCCATATGCCTCCATCGGGTCCAAGTTGAGTTTGATCCGAACTCGGGTTACTCTTCTTTGTTTTGCAATATAAGTTGATATGGTTTCGTAACACCGCGTTGGCATCTCCCCGGAAAAACGTTCCACAATACCTACACCGCACCTTTGTGAGGCCGTTCTTCAATTCAACCAAATCATAGTGTACACCGAACAAAGTCGGGTCTCTCTTTGTTGTTAGGATCTTCACAACCGAGAAATCATCATCACCACTACCAACAAAGTTGGCATTGCTATTGAAACTAGAACCTCCTTCCATATGTGATTTGTTGTGATAAATTTTGTGTGTTTGAGTGTTTTTGAGTGTTAGAGAAGTTGGGGTAATGTTTGTAATTGAAAATGGGGGTATATATACAAAGTTATAGGGTCAAAATGGTGAAAAAAAATGCTCAAAACGGGTATCTAACGGCTCTATAGCCGTTGGCAACGGCTAGATTAACGGGTATGAAAAGGAATGGGAGGAATCGATTCGGAGAGCACCGATTTGGAATCGATTCGACAAGAATCGATTTGGGAATCGATTTCCACACAGAAACCTCGAATTGATACGAATCGGTTCAATTCCTACCAATTCCGGAATCGATTCGGCCCGAATCGGTTTGTATCAGTTCCATTTTCGATTTGAAATCGATTCCTTTCCCGGAATCGATTCGGTTTTTGCACCTCTAATGGCTAACCTTCCCTTGATATCACTAATTTATTATAGGAATGGATCAGGAAGTGTGTAACTCCCTTTTGCATGTTGATGTGCATACAAATGTATCTTTCACCCTCCGAGGGAGAATCAACCATAATCAAATTATTCAAATATCTTAATACACACGTAATGTTCTTAGAGATTATTAAGCAAAGTAAAAATAACAAACTTTTACCACAATGATCACGACCAACACCTATCTTCTTTTATATCCGTGAAATACACGTTTAAAACACGTCAAAATAATGCTGGTGAGTCACAATCGGACGTATTATCAATAAAATCTTGTATGCATGATAAACACAACCAAAACGTATAGACGTCAGATCCGCGTGGGTGTACGTCACGTATCTGCGTCCACCAGGTGCTCATCATGTGCACCAAACCTATATGCCGCTTAGAGCTACCACCAGGGACTCTCATGGGTTATAGGCTAATCGTGAACCCAAATCATATTCACAAATGAAGGACCAATCTTAGTCCCAATACTATAAGCATGCAGACTCTTTAATATAATATGGATCCAGGAATATGATAATTGGAAAACATTATAAATATTGGATAACCCGAAAAAACTGGGTATTTTTAGTAAAATACCTATATAATATTTATTGGTTGTCCAACTTTGATTTTTATTTCATTATTTATCTCTCCATTTCATCTTTTTTTTACGTATAACACCAGAAAACCCATTTATTATTGTTACACGCATGTAACTATAGCGATGATGGTTACACATGTGTAATAAAAATGACTATGTTACACCTGGTGTTAACATGTTTAAATAAACTGCAATTTCTTATTTAAAACTAATGTTACACTGTTGTAACTGGTTTTTCAGCTTTTCCAAAAATATGAAGTTTTCCATTAAACCTCACCCTATGGATCCGTCTATATACATATATGATTTGTGCCTATATTTTGAAGATGGAGATTGAGATGAAAAATATATATAGAAGAAACCCTTTAAAATTTAGAGATGAAGATGTAAATGGAGATTGAGTTCCGGATCCTCTTAGATATTATGGAGTGTAGAGTAGGCTTTCTTGGATCAACGAATCAAGTGCCAAAAAATAACATGGTGGGTCTATCAGTACTATTGACATTACGACCTTAAGTTATAAAAAAACGTTTTTTTTCGGTTAACCTAAAAATAAAAAATCGAAAACCGAACTGAGAATTTCGGTTTCGATTTTCTTGATTTGGTTTGGTTTTTTCGATTAATTAGGTTTTTATTTATTTATTTATTTTTTATTTTTTATGTTTAATGACTCTTTAGGATTTTAGGGTGGTTAACTCAATTGTGATTCGTGACTGCAGACCATCAATGGGCCGGACCTAGTATCGTGTTCTAATAACAAGCCCAGTTGAAAGCCCACGATTATCCGTATAGGAAGGACCCTAGGGTTTTTGCTATTTGAACGCCTTCATTCCATTCTTCACTGCCTCCGTTACCTTCTCCTCGCCCCAGCAGCTCATCGAGGATTAGCGATGGTAAACCTCTCAAAATCTCTTATCTCATTTCTCATTCAGTCTGCTGTATTAAGATCTATTCGTGTTTAATCTGTTAGTATCGATGTGTAGTTAATTTGAGCTGTTTCCTGTTATCGGTATTCTACATTTTGGAATCGTCGATTAAGTTTAAATTGTTAATTCTGTTGTTTGCTTGTTAATATTCTGTTAGATTCAGCGGTTTACTGTTGGTGTTTTTCACTAGATCTTCTGATTTTGAGCTATCTGATAGTTTTGAAATGAATTTAGCAGTTGGAAATATCTGATTATGCATTATTCGTGTTTCATTGCTTCATCTGTTCGTTTGATTTGTTTAGATTGTGTACATGTGGTCAAAATGATGTTTATAGATCTAAACTACTAGATGAATCAAGCTGGCTTGCTGTAAGTTGGTTGTAAGGATTTAAAAATCATCTTTTTTAAGTTTGTTGACAAAAAATGATGATTTTCAACTAGGAAGAATGTAGTTTCTACTGACAGTGATTGATTTGTGGAAACATATTTTCTGTAATGTTAATTGACATGATTTTTGTTTTACTAAATCTATTTTAAGTTCAAGAAGCCAAATCCTTTGAATATTGTTGTTTTTCACCAGTGCCATACATGTTTAATCACAGGGTCCTGTGGATATCATTAGCCTGGTTAAAAATCATGTTTAATCTTTGTTTATGTTCTTGAAGTATGATATGTTTTATTCCAACTATTGGATTCTGTTGTTTTTCTAGGTGTTTGTCAAAGCCCAGAAGTCAAGATCTTACTTCAAGAGGTTTCAAGTAAAGTTCAAGAGAAGGAGACGTATGAAATTATCCATACTAAATTATCAGTTCTTGTTATTTATATGATTCAGCAACAGATCATTATTATTTCACATTTTCTGTTTTTGGTAGCTATCTTAAATCTTTTGGTTGTTTCTTGGTGCAGAGGGTAAGACTGATTACCGTGCTAGGATCCGATTGATTAACCAGGACAAAAACAAGTACAACACACCAAAGTTCAGATATGTCGTGCGATTTGTAAGTTTTATTTTATTTATCAACTCTCTACCGCTTTTTTTGAAACTGGAACTGGTTTTGACGTTGCTTTAATTTAGAGTTAACATATTTATGCCTTTTGATCCTAAATGATGCTTTTAGACCAACAAGGATATAACTGCACAAGTCATCTCTGCAACCATTGCTGGCGATATTGTTCTTGCAGCAGCCTATTCTCATGAGCTTCCTCACTATGGTCTCAAAGTTGGGCTTACAAACTATGCTGCAGGTTTTTTTCTTTACTATTCTCATATTCCATCTTCATTTATGATGCTAAACTAAACTATTGACATCTCTTTTTATGTTGTTTTAATCTTAGCTTACTGCACTGGCCTTCTTTTGGCTCGCCGAGTTTTGAAGAAGCTTGAAATGGATGATGAGTACCAGGGCAATGTTGAGGTATTTTTATACATAACTTTTTTATGAGTTTGTAATTCATTTATTCAATTTTATCTGCTTAATTTTTTTATTAAATGACTGTTGTTACAGGCAACTGGTGAAGATTATTCTGTTGAACCAGCTGAAAGCAGGAGGCCATTCCGTGCTCTTCTTGATGTTGGTCTCCTCCGAACAACCACTGGAAACCGTGTTTTTGGTGCCCTTAAGGTAAATAATATCACACTTTTATGTTCTTTGTAGAGGTGTCTAATGAATTCTAGGTGTGGTTCAAAACCTGTCTGAATTCACCTTAAAAGTTCTCTATTTTCACAAATTGTTACTGTTATGTCAATAGAACTGAGGTTTCTAAAACATGTCAACTTTGATTGACGTTTTACTTATTTAATTGAAATAATATCAGGGAGCTCTGGATGGTGGTCTTGATATCCCACACAGTGAAAAAAGGTTTGCTGGTTTCAACAAGGACGGAAAGAGTCTTGATGCTGATGTCCACCGCAAGTACATCTATGGTGGGCATGTTGCTACTTACATGAATGTGAGTTCAACTTCACCTGTTAAATAATTTTTAGTTTGGTTTAATATAAAGCTTCGGTTTATCTGAATAACTGTACTGATATTGTTTTTTGTTTGCTACAGACTTTGAATGAAGATGAACCAGAGAAGTACCAGACTCACTTCTCTGAGTACATTAAGGCTGGTGTTGAACCTGATAGCCTTGAAGAGCTTTACAAAAAGGTTCACGCAGCCATTCGTGCTGATCCTAATCCCAAGAAATCTGAGAAACAGCAACCTAAGGAGCACAAGAGGTAATAAGAAACAACAATCCTTATTTAGGCAGGGTTGGATTATGACCTAAACCACTCTTTAGCTCTTTTTAGTTTCATGTTTTTGAATCATTGGTATATTCATTTAAAAAAATACCACTGGTGAAACACCTTGACGTCTTGAGGGAGTGTTCATCTGCATCTGGGTCGAAAGTGGCTAAAATTGCTTATTAGCTTTCTGGACCCAAACATTTGTGCTGGTTTTAGAACCAATTTTTGTGCTTTAATCAGCATTATAACAGAATCAACAACCTTAAAAGGTTCTGGGTTGATATGTCATGTTTATCTTTGCTGTTAACCTTAATTGACTTGTGTTTTGTGTGTCGTTTTAGGTACAACCTTAAGAAGCTTACCTATGATGAGAGGAAGCAGAAGCTTATCGAGAGGTTAAATGCTTTGAATGCGGCTGCGGGAGCAAATGATGATGATTCAGATGAAGATGACGAGTAAGAAATCATCAGTTTGTTGAGGAATGAATGATAAGTGTAATCATTGACGGTTTTTGATTATTGCTTTTGAAATCATGCTTAGTATTTTTGTTAGACTTGAATTATCGCTTTTATAGTTACCTTATTTTCTTAACGTCGATCATTTTTTTCTTTTGCCTTGCTTGAGTTTAATCTTAATTAATTTTGGCTCAATTGTATCTCTCGTCCTATAAGTATAACTGAAGTTATTTTTTTAAACAGAACAAAAATAACAAGATTCGTTATCAATTTAACATAAAAGTTCCTCAAAGAAAACATACATCCAAACAAATAATCTACAAGAACCCAATTGTTGAAAAACTATGATTTTGATCCCTTTTATACAAGTATACAACACCATCTGTAGCAGCCTTGTATTTGGCCCAATCTGTATCCTTTTAGTATACACCATCCAAGGTAATACATAACATATTTATTTAAACTGTCATGTCCGTTCTTTAACTTCTTCCTCAATATGGCTGTCAAGAACAAAAGTGACTCTGGCAAAGCCACTTATTCTGTCACACCTTTTAATTGGCATTTCCATGCCCTACCAGTAGCTACCCGACTTATAGACATCAAGCTTGATTGCTCCAACTTCTTTGAATGAAGCAAACCCATTCACCTCACCTTGGATCCTCCTATAGATGATACTAAAAAAAATTATTTTAGACCTGTAAGGGCTTACAGTTCATGAGAACCTGACGGTATGGCCCGACCTTAAGACGGTTGCTAATAGGGTTTTGCTCATGTTCTGTTCTTTAAGTATGCAACTTTATTTTTAATTTTTCAGTTTAGTTTTAAGTTCACAAAACATACATAAAAAAAGATACAAATAAACAAGAAACTATTAATCCGTTTAGTTTTTACCTCACATAACTTAGATAAACCAATTTTCACGGACTAAGTAAATATATGAATGACAACATATTCATATCTGTTCATTTAACCATACAAACACACAATTTTATTCATCTTTGTTAATAAACTAACATTTCATTTACTCTACTAAGTGTCATTCTTGTCTATTACATGAATAAAATTGAGAAAAAAAGATGGATATTCAGATGTCGAGTAAAGGTGTCCAGCAACAGTCATGGGTTCAGGGTTCAAATGTCACAGATAACCTCTAAATTTTTAGAACCACGTTAACAACATATGACCAACTTACCAAGTTCCAAAGTGACAGATAGTAGACTAATGGTCTCCCAAATAGATAAAAAGATAAAAGCGAAGACAATCTTAATCTCAATACATGACACCAAATCTAGAAATTTTAGTACTGCAAATCACTTTTTCTCTCCCATAAACGTATGACATTCATAGATTAATCGAAATTTGACTTGGTTTTCTTTCTTGCAAGAAAACGCTCTTTTGCAGCAGCCAAAGCATCTTGATTTCTTTTATGGTGATCTGTGGGAGGTTTAACTGCCACGACTTCGGTTTCAGATTCTTGATTCTGGAGGACTTCTTGTTTAGGAGAATCAGGAACCGGTTTCTGGTTCATTAATTTCAGGTTTTTTCTCAGATGTTTCACCAATATTTTCTTCTTGAGCACTTGCTGACACTTTTGATGGTTGACTTTCTTCTGGCATTTGACTCTTTGACTCCTCTGTATGCTTGTGGGGCTTTGTTGACTTGCCATCTTCTGCTCCAAAGGCCACATTTTTTGACAAATTGAAGTAGAACTCAGTCATATCACCGCCTTTCTTAGTAATCTGTAGCATCGAGATATGAATTTGGACACAAACTTAAAGCAATGAAGGATTAGTGTATGCATGTGTGTGACCGAAAGAAAAGTACACAACTTACATCTTCTTTTTCTTCACGAAGTTGGCGCACACGTTCTTCCTCCAACCATTTTGCTTGCTCTGCAAGTTTCCGTTTGTAGGCACCTGTAACAAATTTGTCCTTATCCGCAAAGAGATGGTCTTCTTTGCTCCTCTCTTTTGCAAGCTTTCTCTCATATATTATCTCATGTTCTCTCTCACGCACTTTTGCTTTGTCTATCAATGCTTGAATATACCTTGGCTATAACACAAGATACAAACAATCATCAAGAAAAGATGAAGGCCTAAAAATATATATAAAAATAAAACTTTGGTTATGATAATATGATTGTAAAAAAATAAAATACATAGCAAGTATGTGAAAATAATTATGATACCTTTCTTTCTTGCCGATCTTGTGCAACGGGGCGGACTGCTTTTTCCTTCATGTCATCATATACACCATCATAATCAAACACTGATGGATCCTCCTCTAAGGCTTTCTTATGTTGTTCCTCTACCTAAGAGCAAACAAACAAAAAAAAAAATAATCCAACTTTAGAAATTATGGAAAACCGAAAAGAAATTTATGTTTTCATGACTCACTCACATCCTTAAGAGCCTTGTTCTTGCTGGCTTGCCGGGAAATTTCCCTCTCAATATCATCATCATCATCATCACCAAAACCAAGTGCCGAAGGGCGAGGAGGTCTCGTAGGTTGTTTTTTTTGTTGGGATGATGGAGCTCTTAGGTTTAATCCATATTTCATCTTGATTTGTAGTCCTGTGATGAAAAACAAATTATTAGGTAAATAATTTGCACATGGGCATAAAGGAAACAGATAAAGCAACAGAAAGGCAGAACACACATTTTTCTATGCCACTAAACGTGCAAACTATGTGCCAAATGATTCATTATGTGAATTACCATCCTTGTTTGAAGAACGCGATTGAAACAGATAAATGGAATGCTATATCGTTACATGATTTTATGGCTGCATCTCAACCATCACAAGCATTGTTTATAGAACATTAAGATGGACATTCACAATTTTACTTAGGCTTATGATATTAGCATAGGAAAATCCACATTTGCACCGGTCCAAAACATAAACGCCCGACTGTAGCATAATGATCCATATGCCCGTTTTTAAGTCCGGTCCAAGCAGAAAAAAAAAGAACTTTTAGCCATGTGTATACGATACAAATAATAATATGAATGAAAAGGATAATTAATATAATTATATTCTAGAACAGCCTCTTAACACCTGCAATAACAGAATCGGATATAACTGCACTGCACATGATGATTGATGAATTGCCTAAGCCAAAGTCTGATGGTCAAATGGATATATAAAGTAGACATTTAATGCAAACTGCTTTTAAGATTGAAAATACTTGTATCACAGGTTTTTTCTCAAGTTTTAATGGAGCAGAAGACAGAAATCAACATTCATACATATCCGATATGGTGTTCAGGAACAAAACTTCATCCCTGTTCATATGCCCAGAAAGAATCGATAAACATTCATACACCAAATCAGCCCTCGGGATCGATTTATCTTCTACAAAAAACGGTTCAATCTTTTTATCAATTTCAATCCAAGTACACCCAGGATTCTTTCTCAATCCAAGCTCTTTTATCTTCAATCTCACCTTTCTTGCTTTATCCCATTTCTTAATTGAAGCATACATATTAGCAAGCACAATATACGTTGACGGGTCATCAGGACTTTTATCAATAAGCAAACCCGCGATTTCCTCACCCAATTTTAAATCCCCATGTAAATAACAAGCAGAAAACAATGTGCTCAAAAGCTCAACATCTTCTCTAATGCTTGGAGTTCTTTGTAGAATAGCATAAGCTTCATGTAATCTTCCAGCACGTCCAAGTAAATCCACTAAACATGAGTAATCTGCAATTTGTGGTTTAATCCCATAATCATTTACCATTTCATTAAAATAATAACACCCTTCATTAACTAATCCAGCATGGCTGCAACTTGAAATCACAGCTAAAAACACAACTCTATCAGGTTTTATATTCAATTTCTTCATTTCTTGAAAGAGTTGAAGTGCTTTAAATGCTTGCCCGTGTGCCCCGTATGCTGTAATCATAGTAGTCCAAGAAATTAAATCTCTTTCGGGTAATCGATTAAAAACTTTCTGGGCTTCATCTACTGCACCACATTTTGTGTACATGTCTAAAAGTGCCCCCATAACTATTTCATTTGATTCAAACTTTCCGAAAATAATAGATTCGTGAATCTCTTTACCCCTTTCTAGAGCTCCAAGTTGTGAACATGCTGCCAAAATGCTGGTAACTGTGATGGAATCTGGTTCTACACAGGCTGCAATCATGTCACTATAAACGGCAAGAGCTTCAAGATACAATCCTACAGCTACATACCCTGAAATCATAGAATTCCATTCTACAACCTCTGTTTTACGCATTGTTGCAAAGACGTATTCGGCTGATGAAGTTTTTCCACATTTGAAGTACATGTCTAGTAACGAGGTGTGAATAAAGAGGTCAGATTTTATATTGTTCTTTATTATGTAACCATGGATGAACTTGCCGTGTTTCAAGTTTGCTGATTTAGAACATGCCATGAGTAAAGTGCTTAAAGTTGTGGAATTCGGTTTTGTTAGTCCTGTTGTGCCCATCCTTGATAAAAGATGTACGCAAGATTTGCTATCACCTTTTATACTATATCCTGCAATCATGGAGTTCCAAGAAACCAAATTCTTGAACGGGGCTTCCTCGAACACCTGTATGGCCATTTCTAAACAACCACATTTGCCATACATGTCAACCAAAGCAGCTTGAACAAAAGGATCGGAAGCGAAACCGTTTCTTACTGCTTCATCGTGAATCTGCTTTCCTCTTACAGGATTCAAAAGCTTAGCACAGGCGGATATAGCCGTCGTGAACGACACAGAATCATGATCCTTCATCTTCCCAAATAATTTTAACGCTTTCTCATAGTGTCCATCTCGATGATAACAAGATATCAGAGTATTCCAACTAGCCAAATCTCTCTCTGGCATTTCATCAAACAGTTGCAGGGCTAACCCAAATTCACCACATCTTGCATACATACCAAGCAAAGAAGTCGTAACAACAACATCCCCCATAAACCCATTCTTCACCAAATGCGTATGGACCATTCTACCCAGCCCTGCCCCACTACAAGCCTTTAAAACACTTGGATACGTGTAACTATCCGGTTTCAAGAAGCCGATACGCATCAGCTTCTGAAAGACTTGGAGGGCTTCATCAAACATAAAACTCTTTGTATAACTCGAGATTAAACTGTTCCATAAAGTGATGTCCGAGGGGTTTTCGATGGATTGAAAAACTAGGCTTGCAGATTGGAACAATTGGCAAGAGAATAAGAGACTGATGAGGTTTTTGCATACTGCAATGTTGTTTTGTAGGCCGCAGGTGATTACTTTCTGGTGAATAAGTTGGACGTGTTTCATAGATGTTGATTCACCCACCATGTTTCTCATTAAAGGTATTAGCTTTCTGGCATCCATATTCAAGATATGTAATGTAACTGCTATTTTTCTTGAAGGGTTTTTATTGTTCAACAGCCTTTGCGACAGTAATAGGGTTTACAAACCCTAAATTCAATAATTCTAATCACTAATGATTCAACTAAGAAGATCTATAATTTCAATCAATTTCAAGTTTCACATATATCAAATTCATGTATAAAGAATCTAGTTTTGAGAACAAGAATCGAGGTTATAAGAGAATTGAATTTGAAACTAACCTGTTTCAATCAATGTTAGACTGAGAAATCCGATATAGGGCGATAGAGAGACTGATGAAGGCAAGCGATTGTGATACGGAATGGATGATTGATGATGGAGTAGCGATGGAGTTTGAAAAACGGGAAGAATTGCGATGAACAGATGGAGGCGATGGGGGAGATGAAGCCAGTAGGGCGGTGCGGAAACCGAACCCGAACCCGAAAAATATGAGGTCGTGTAATTGGGTACCAGATAATTCACCCGATATGTTTTTCTTTTGTATGCAACGGGTAAACCATCCCCGTTTATTATAAAGAAAATTAACTCTATTTAATCTTATGTTTATGTTTGTCCTTTTGGTAAATAATAAATTCGTTTTTTAACCATGATAACCATCAATTTCATCTTTTAACTTATTTATTTTTATCGGTTAAGTCGTTGTTTCGCCGTCACCATAGGATTAAAAAATGCTAATTTTCCTTTTTATAAAACAAATAACATTCTTTAATCATACGTCTAAATTGAACAATATGTCATAACACATCTAAATCAACCAACGTTTTTTTCTTATTTAAGATTTTCACAAATAAAAGTGGAAATTGACATTGCATGTTTTCTTATGTGTAATGAGACGTTTCTTGAGTTTATTAAGTGGGTCGAGACTATACTGCTTTAAAGGTTAGGGTTTTCAGGCGACTCATCTCCCAAACAATTCCATCAACCAACCTTGTCATAATGTGAAAAGCAAAATATAAAGAAATTGAAAATAGTTTACAAAAAATAGATCTAAACCCATACATGAACACAAATCCAAGTCCATATCTAGAACACATTAATCCAAGTCCATATCTAGAACACATAATACCTCCAAAATAGACAAATAATTAACTTAGGTTCTTTTAAAGGTAGTGGTAGAGCTTGAACAAAAGTTCAGGAGGAGCCGGAGTCGATATACGAGGGACTGGACTAAGTACATAGGAGTCCAAACTCAAGGTATAAAGCTTTTTCAAAAGAACGAGATAAAAATTAATACTACAAAGTGAAAAAACAGGGGGACATAGGCCACCCCGGGCCCTATAAAGGCTTTGTCCATGTCTAAAGGCTCATACTAGAATCAAGATCATCACAAATCATATCCAAAATAATATTAAATTCATCTAGTACATTAAAAAACAATAACAAAATAATTTAAATATGAATTAAAAAAAATAATAAATACATATTACATAATAACCAGAAAATATAATACATAATGATTTAAGCGTAACACATAATGACTAAAATATATCCCCCTTTAAATATAATAAGAAGACATGTGATATATATTGTGAGCAGACTCGTATCCAAACATCTAATCGGCCCATTATCTTTATTTTACCCTAATTTTATTTCTTATTTTCCATGTGTATGTAAGTATGTTTTTGTATATATAAAGGACATGTGTATTTCATTGGATCGGATTAATATAAACGGATAACATCAGATTTATATGTTATGACTATTTAGCCCCTCATCTGAATATATTTAGTCCATCGTTAGTAGCAGCTTGCCAGAACATCATCTTTCCACCTCTCTCGACACCTATTTAGGGTTTATTTCGATTGAAGACGGAGAACGTCGACAAACCCCTAAAAACCGTTAATTTCCTATTTCACAGAAAAATTAGACCCAAATCAATCCAAATTTGACCTCCACATCTTCCGAATCAGGTACCTGTAAGCTCTTTGCATTGCACGATTCCGCAAATACAGTTATAGTTGCTGATACCCATTGCTTCGATCCAGTAACAGATCATCTTCATTATTACGCCAGATTAAGGAAGAAAGCACAAGTTTTAGTACAATTAAGTGTTTTTTAGTGCCGAATCTGGTGTTAAAATGAGTGAATTGTTGTTAGAATTTGGTTTTTCGCGGGATTTGACTGTGAACCGGGTTTGGATGTTAGTTAAGTAAGTGTTATTCAGTGTGAAACTGGAGTTTTGTTTTGACTTAGTGTTGATTTTGTGTGTAAAGATCAAAGGAATATGAGATTTTGACTTTTTGGTGTTAAGTTGATAGATCGTGAGATTCGAAAAATTGATTGTTTGTGGTATGTCTCTTTTTAGGTTGCTTTTTTTCCATATTTGGAACATGGAAAACTGTAGCTTACTATTGGAAAATATGGCTTATGAGAACATGATTTATGTGTGCTTTGTTTTGCTAGTTACCATTTTAAATACACAGAAGGATTACAAAAAGTTAGCATTTTTTTTGCTTCTGATCTAGTTTTATCTTTTGAGACACATTTCTCTTTGTCACACATCTTTAATGTTTTTGTAATTTGTTCATCACATGAGTTAGTTGCTTTTGTTTTCTAAATGTTGAGATCTATCATATGTGCATATATGTTTTCTATCAAATTTATTATGTCTCCCGTCTTTAATCGTCCAAAAAATTGAGCCTTGTATATGAATAAGATGATGTATTTGGAATCCAACCATTTTGTTTCTTAGAAGCTATCAACCCTCACACTATGATGTTTTTTAATATTTCAACATGTCATGCTAAGTGCATGATACTGGTTTTGTATGTCTATTTATTAAATCTAAGTTAGGGCATAAAGGCATGAAATCTCGAACTGAAGTTGATTTATGATTCTTCCTGTCAAGTCTCAGGTGATAATGGTGCATCCTCACTCGTGACACAGATTGATGGATTCTGAAAGCAAGAACTTTGGAAAAGGTGTTTTTCCAGGCTTCATGTTTATAGTTTTATGTCCATTCTTTAATCTTGATGCACAAAATTGATGCTTTGGTATATCATTTGGGTTATTTTTTCTGATCTAGGTTATGGTGATGATGGCAAAATAGGTGGGTTGGGTAATGGGTAATCTTGGCCTGGGTCAGATTTTGATAGACCTTAGACACTGTTTGTCTAATTTTTTCTACCTTTTTAGATGACTAGTGTGTCAAATATGATTACACAAATTCTGCTGATTTAATAATAGATAAATATATCATGAATGGGTCACTTTCAACTCATCTGGTCCATTTTCTTTTAAGCAATTCTTATGTTTTTTCTTTTCTTTTCTTTTGACCTGTCAAAGATTAACGTAACCCAAATCAACCCTTTCTTAAACCGTCTTTAGTTTATGTTAATGGTTACATGATGTATGCTTGGAGTCTTCCACAGTAATAATTGAAGGTTATCTATTTTATGCTGGACTATGACTACAATGATTTATACAAGATTTTGCTTACTTGAGGAGGCATCTTATATAATAGAATCTATTGATGAATGCAAACTTTCATCTTATAAAGCTTAAATTTTTTCCCACGAAACCAAATAATTATACCATTTCGGTTATCCCACAATGTTGAAATAATAAAGTTATAAAGTTGAATTCTGAGGTACAAAAACAGCACTAGTAGGTTGCATGATATGTCTTATTGTCTTCAATTTAAGTTGTTGTCTCTTTTTTGTATCTAGATGCTTCAAATTAAGGCACGTTCAGCTAGTTTTGCTTTTGTAACTGAGTATCTAATTACTTTGATTCCAAGACAAACTAAACAATGTCTAGCTTTTGGATAAACATAATCTGCTTTCTGTTATCTATTTATTAAGTGAGCAAATAATCTGATTATCTACAGTTAGCACATCCAGCACAATATCTTAAAGCCTGAAGCTGGCTTGTTTCTTAGAATTTGTATCTTTTTTTTTGCTCATTATTTACTGGTCTCTATAATCTAGGACCAAGGGAACTCACTGGCGCTGTGGATCTTATAAGTTACTATAAATTGTTACCCCACTATGAGTTCTTCTGCAAGAAGTCACTTCCTTTGTCAATTTCAGATGCACATTACCTTCATGATACTGTTGGAGACACAGATATCAGAAAAGGCGAAGGGATGCAACTGGGTCAGCTTATTCACAACACATCCTTTTCTAGAGATACAACAAATACACGTTTACATGCGTTTGACCTAAACGCCCTCACCGAAGCCTTTCAGCTTAGGGAGACCGCCCCCGTTGACCTCCCATCTGTAAGAAATCAGATTATGTTTGTTGTTTTCCACTAGTGGTGGCAAGATGGGGTTGATATGCAAAACAAGCTGGGTTGGGCTGATCTGCAAATAACTTTTTGCCCATTTTTAATTGATAATTAATGTGTTAATTATGATTACTAAAACAATATTGTTATAATACTAAAAGGGGTCGAACATCACTAGTTTCTATGGTTTTGTAATCTTTTGATCTTATATCCCTTGTGTTGTTTTATAGTCCGAGAAAGGGATGCCTACTATAGCGGGAAAATCAAGAAGCGAATCAAAGGACAAGGAAAAGAAGCATAAAAAGCACAAGGAGAAAGACAGAGAGAAGGATAAAGAGCACAAAAAACATAAACATCGGCATAAAGATCGAAGTAAAGATAAAGACAAAGACAAAAGGAAGGATAAAAGCAATCACCATGACAAGGTTAGATAGATGATTTTGACATTTTAAAGGGCACAACTGACAACTAATTAACACCGATTTAGACACTCATATTAGATTTCCTTCCAAACAGTCCTAATGGTTCTTTATTTCGGACTTTATTAGCTGGCTTTTAACATTCAGAACTGGTTTTTAGATTACAGACTTTAGCTCCTAAAGAAACAAGCACCCCCTTAGCAAAAAAGATAATGCTTCTATTTAAACTATTTTGTTTAACATATACACCCATGTACCAATCAGAATATTTACTCGAGAAACTAAAAGTGTTGTTACAAATCATTTCAGAAAAGGAAACATGACGGAAACGAGGATATCAGTGACATTCACAAGCAGAAGAAAAGTAAGGTAATTTGGCTGCATTTATATTTGCTTCCCTATGATATTTTTCTGAGCTCCTTGTTTTTCTAATTGGGTTATCCTGTTAATTTTCAGCATAAGAACTCAAAGATTGATGAGATAGGAGTGATAAAGATGGGAGCTTGAAGTTGGCATTGGGTGTATATTGTTGTTTGTCCTCATATTGCAAAATCAGGTCCTTGGTTGCATACTATAGTTAAACTAATTGAGGTACCAAAAGTATTAGCTTTTCCACCTGACTTCATTCCATTATTCTTTGTACATACATTTTGCATGACATTTAAAAGGCCTCACTAAATCACTCAATCTCCAGGCTTAATGCCAAAATGTGATGATCAAAGAACCTTTATTTAACCTTCAAGTGGTAGCGCAATGATATGTGCTTTGCGCTTGAGCCTATCTAATTGAGGTCTTGAGATCATTCAATTCCATTAGGGCATGGGGTAATATGATATGCCTAGTGAACATGAACAAAAAGTTCATGTCACATTGGTGTATCACCTCTATTACAATCGATTGTACATATAATAAACTTGTATAGTTTGGGGAGGCAAGTTGTACATTTGTAGTTCTGTAAGGTCTTGATTGTAATTCTCCAACTAATGGTTGTTAGGCCAACGATATTAGCTCAACAAACTCAATGAAATGATTATACGGTAAGTAACTATTCTCTTTCTGTCTAATTCTTCTTTAGCTAACAAGTCATGCAAAAACCACAATCTAGATCTGATTTGTCCCAACACTATTCCCTTTGTGAGTTCTAGACCAATTTGTTACAAACTTTTCTTTTCTTGTACACCATTACAAAATTTTATGAAAGTTTTCTTATCTTTTCCATTTTCTATGAAACTTATTATTGAAACATCACCAATATCCCCACTAACATTTCCAAACACTTGATAAGACATGAAATTTTATGTATAGAGAACAAGATGATCATCACGGGACAGCATCCATCAATCCATTTGAATCCAATTTTAGGGCTTAAGAAAACGAATTTTGTGTACTGACGCCATTACATAAAAACATCACCTATTTTGTGATCTTAGACCATCAATGAAGAAGTAAATTGCATAATATTTACTAATTTTGACCTTATTAAACAAGGTCTTGCAGTAATCTTGGACTAAACCTTCTTGCATCATTAACATGATTTTCTCCACAGCAATTACCATTGTTTTCTTGCTGCTATTCATAATCACCTAGTCACAATAGTCTTCCAAATCAATCGATGTTTATTTCATTATTAGATAATACACAATTTTCATTCACTCAAGCTATTATAAATACTGAACATATCTTAACTTGTTATAAAGCTACTCCATTAATTGTGCTTGTATCTCATAAGAATTCAAGAATCTTGGAATCTTGTTGCCTATACATTATTTCCTACTACAGTTGTTATAACACAACCAACAAAGACATCAGAAGCATCTTCATCTATGGGTTCCATATTAAGATGCTTTCCTCTTAATACCCTGTTATGATTATGATTTTCTGATTACTTAATCTTTGTAAGGTAGTTTAAACTTTAAATACTTTCCTTTGACTGTAAGGAGTCAGCGTCCATGCGCTCTAGGATTCTGCGTGCTTCCTCTTCTGTGGCGGGAACAACCTTACGGATTCTAAACCCGTTTTTATTGGCTTTTGCCTCTGGACGGATGGTAAATGTGAAGTAGAATGTGTTTGAGACCTGCACAAAAGCAAGTCAAATGGGTATAAGTTTTTTTGTATGATCTGTAACGGTCTAGGTCGGGTCGGGTCAGATGATAGGCTGTAGTATACTTTTGGTATCTTTACAAGTACGGTTATTTAGACGTTACAATATCGAGCGAAAAAATGTCATTTTAGGGTTAGATCTAAACAATTTGTCTAAACTTTTTTCTAGTTTTAAAGTTATATAATTTCAATAATAATAGAATATCTTGAATAAAACGGTTAGGAGGTTGTATGCATAACAATACACTCTAAGCAACCTTTGACCCTTTCCACTCATCTGATCGACCTGCTTGTATCATTTTAAGCTATTTTTTAGTAAAAAAAGGTGGTTATAAAACTTAAAGTTTGAGAATTTAACAGACCTCGCTAGACCTCAGTTCGGGTCTTGTCACATGTGCAACAACTTCAACATTAATCAGAGGTTGTTCTGCATGTTCAAATTCTGTATATAAGACACATGATTTGAAACGTAGGAAATCACCAACATCCACCTGGAAAACAAAAGTTAGAATTACCATTAGACACAAAACACTAACCAAGTAATGTGTAATAAGGTACTCACAGGTCTAAGAAAGTCAACATGGTCAACTTCAAGAAAATACGGCATCAATCCTGCAAAAGTGTAAGCAGTCGAAAACGCCAACTCAAAGGCCCGATGCATCAAAAAACCTCCAAAAATGCGCCCGTGTATGTTCCGTTGTTGAGGCTGGCAGATTAATGAGTTTTCAAGACTAGTGTCTCTAAGAAGAATGCTATCTCTATCTGCTAATGCGGGCATATCGCAGAAAATACGTCCTTCAGCTAATAACGAATCAAGTCGCGCTTTTTCTGCATTTACAATCCCTTTTCTTTCTACTATCTTTAGTTTTCTTAATCTGTTTCTTGCATCTGCTTCTTCATACACTATTTTTTCAGCCTCGGTTTCAGGTGAGAGTCGATTTACGGGAGCTGCTTTGCCAGTTTTGGAATCCCGGGCCACAAATATGAAGTTAGCTGTTAAAGCTACTGTTTCTGTAATGTTAGTGCTATCTGCAAAAATGAGTGGGTTAGTTAATGGGTCAAAACGGGTAACTTTGATTATTGACATTTATGTACATACCGCGTGACAACTGAGTGACTTCAAGTTTAACATCGATGGAGGAACGACCGACCCATATAACCAGACCCGCCATTTTCAGATCATCATCAACACGAATTGTTTTCTTCAGTACCATTTTGTCAACAGATGCAGTAACCAACAATAGAGGTCTTGTCATGCTATCATGATCAGAGCAATGCTAGATTCACCAAAAAAAGAATTATCAATTAATGATATCCAGACAAACAAAAAGAACAAAAATTCAACTCTTTAGAGTGAAAATAACCAAATTGTTGGACATATATCATAAGTCCAGCAGCAAAGTGAAATAAGGGGCTTATAACTCTATTTCACAATAATTATATAACTTTGTGTAGCAATGGAATAGTCTTGAGGGAAGAGGGGTTCCTCCGATATATCAAGGTAATTAGGGATATGTATGATCGGGCATAAACAAGTGTTTTGTGCTAGTGTGGGATATAGACCGCTTTCCCATGGAGGTGGGCCTTCACAAGGATCTGAGTTGAGCACGTTTCATTTTGTAGTAAGTCGACCCATGTGACAATCTCATGGTGCATGTTTTCCGCATATGATATTGTGCTAGTAGCGGATAGTAAATTGAGCCAGAGGCTAAAGGAGTGGCGAGCATCTTTAAAGCGCAAATGTTTAAAAATAAGTCGCTCTGAAACCAAGCCTTTACTGTAATTTCAATGGTGAAAACGATGAGGACATCCAAAGCTACACTAAAGCGCTAGTGGTCTCGTGGACAACCAAGTACAGTGAAACCTCTATAATCTAATAATCGATAAATTAATAACCTTGATAAAATTAATAATTTGGATGTCCGGTGCCAACTTGAGACTAGTACAAAATTGGACCTAGACGATAAAATAATAAGATAATATTTTTTTTTGAAATCCCAATGTAAAATATATATTGGTCCCAACGAAACTATAAATTTTACTAAAATATTCCAAAATTCTATGATTGTCTAGTAAAAAATGAATCTATAGTCATTTGTTTTTTTTTGTGAACTTCAAATCTATATTGAGTTCATCTTTAAATTTCCCCATTGCACTTGAGAGATGAGGCACTGAATTCTCGTATTGCAACACAAAGTTGTGAAGAGTTGTATTCTCGTAAAGACGGACCCGTTCCAGGTAGCAACTTGGGTGGTGTTCTTTGGAAGCATAAATAAACATCATAAGATGAAAAATGATACCTTGACAGAAATGGTGCTAGCAAGGGCATCAAGATCTTCAAGCAATTTCCCAATTCTGACCTCATTCCAAGGATCCCTATACTGTTCTCTCAATATATAATCCGTCGAAAAATTGTAAAGAATAGTTGTCCTGCTTTGAGACGGGGTTTTGGTGAGCAATTCCCTTTGCGGGGGTGCATCTTTAGGTGGACTTTCGAAGATTTTGGTCCTGGTTTCCCACAGAGCAGCAGTTACAGGCGAATGATACATGCCTGGCCATAAACTCAGTGGTTTTCTCAATTCTTCGTTCTCCTTTGGAGAGCTCTCAAATGGTGAGGTGAAAGTTGAATGGATTTTGATTGTGTTGAAATCCATTTCGCTCCAGAATATATATATAGGGTACGTTTGAATTTTATACAGAATTTAATGGCATTTCTGTATGGAAGTGGGGTTAAGAAAATGGATCAGAAATTGGGGATCGATGAGTCTGCGTAAAATTATGGTTTCATACATGCAGAAAATGAAAATGGGGATGTGATTTGCAAGAGTCCTCCAACCATGATCACACGACTCTAATGGTCCCCCAATTACCATTATCCCTTATTATTTTATTTGGTGGGTTGTAATTTTGAAGGGCCCAAAAAGCCAAACTATTAGGATATCAGGAGTCCCGTGTTTTACGATACGTATCATCTTAGCAAGTAAGGGGTTTTATGATAAAAAGTTGTGTAGTCATAAATGCCTCATAACGCCCTCTTTAACTATTACACAATTATATTATTTTTATTTTAAAATAAACTCACTCAAATAAATCTACAATAAAAAAATAAATAAATAGATGAGAGAGAGTGGCGTCATCAAGATAACGATAGAGGTAATTTTTACCCCATCGCGTCCAGGGGCGGTGTTAGGGTGCTATGGGGCACTATCAGCCCTCCTTCACACTCACTATGGATAGTCTTTAACTAAAATGAAGTCAAACCCTTGTTAACGGTTTGGTTTCAAATTTTAACAGTTTGATTTTGCTTTTCAATATTCAAAAACCGTTGCTAAAAGTTTCGCTTTGGTTTGACACAAACCATTTGAAACGAACCATGAACACCCATATTCTAAATTCTTTGTGCCTTTCACATGTTGGCGCAAAGATATTATTGTGTGTCACGAAAACTGACGTACACAAAGGAACACAAGAATTTACTGCACAATACATTTACGACTATATTGTGCATTTGAAAGTCGATAAATGATGGAATTTTCAATGACAACGTTCGTGAGTAGATCAACGTTTTTTTAATACATAAAAGTTTTATGTTTATATGGACTAGACATAGAGGAAACATGTTTTACCTAGAATAGGAGTCGTGTGATGTAAGTTTCCTCTTAGCTTTCATTCATAGTTTCTTCCCTTATTATTTAATGATGGCTGTTTTTTTTTATTGAACAACAAAGATTTATCAAGCACCAAAAACGACCATCTTAGCGAGCCGCTAAAAGGTCGAACACCAAAGGGTCCCAGGAGAGTTACATGACAACAAAGTTCTTTCGATCTATTACATATCTACATCTATTATCAAGCCAAAATTTACTCCAACACTTTATTTCCTTGATGACTCACCGACATGGTAGTATTTCGAAAGAGAGCATCATTCCTTTCCATCCAAAGACACCAACAAGAGATGAGCAAAATAGCTTGGACAATGTCCCTCTTGTTGACACCTATATTCTGACCCGAATGCGCAGTGGGGAGATCATTCATGGAGGTAACAAGAGTGGGAGGAATCTGAACCTATGCGGATACCCATATCCAAACCATAGAGGAAAGAGTGCAATCAATGAATAAACGTGTGAATGATTCTTCAGCCAAGTGCATAGCGTGCATAAGGTGGAATTCAAATTGACATTTCGCTTGACAAGAGCATCAATTGTAGCCAGCCTATTCCGTTGAGCCCTCCAAGGAAGCAAGTTGACTTTCGGAGGGACAAGCTTGCTCCAACAGAAAGATGAATCTTGCAAGGAAACATCCGGAACATCATGAGAAGAAATTCTAAGTCTGGCATCTTTTGTGGAGAAACCAAGACGACCTTCACCCATCCAATACCACGAGCCGTTGCTATAATGAATCAGCTGATGTATCCCTAGGTTGTGACTCATGAGAGAGTTGCTAACACTAATAATTGATTTCACATCCTGTGATAGCAGGACGACGGGGAAAAAGTCGTTTCTTCCAACCATGGCATGGATGCACTTGATAACATCTCCAATCCTCCTTTACGTTTGGGGAGTCAAACACTTTCACGTTTGACCCAATGAATCTCCCGCTTATCTTTTGTTCCGCCCCACAAGAACTTAAAGCGAATTCCTTCTAACAATTGAATCACCTTTTTGGGTGCCTTGTATAACGAAAATAAATACTTGGGCAAGCTCTCCAATACGCTTTTGACCAAAACAAGACGCCCCCTTAAGGAAAGGTGTTTGGCCTCTCACTTTGAGAGCCTCTTATCGAAAATCTCCACTATTTGTGTTTCAGTTTTCAATTCTTTTCATACTGGTCTTTACCAACATACCAAGATAGGACATAGGAAATTGAGCATCAAACCACCCAAAAGAAAGAGCCTTTATGTGTTTTTCCTCCCCGAAAACAATAATCCCATATAAAACACACTTTTTTACGTTTAGCCTGAGACCTGAGTCAAAATAAAAACATCGAAAAACACAAATGATTGCCATTTTTTTTTTGAACGACGAATTTTATTAAGAAGCGAAACCAGCTAAGCAGAGGCGCTAGAGGCCGCCGAAGGAGAAACATTACAAAGAGAAAGATGACCACTCAACCCAACTAATGGGCTGAGACTTACAACGATTAACATACCATAAGTAACTCCAAACTTTGACTTCACTAATAACTCTTTGTAACGACGGGGGACGATGGTTAAAAATTCTCTTGTTCCTCTCAATCCAAATACACCAAAGTCCAGTTAGAAAGATGATATTCACCGCTTTAGATTTCTTTTCCGAAATACTACACCCTTTATGCATGTTGACCAAATCCGCAACCGAAAAGACAATCGCCTCCGGGAGCCGGCACCACACACAAAAAAAAGAATTTTTAAAAATATATAAAAATGGAAAATATTTATTAACCCCGGCCGCCAACCTAACCAAAGCGCGTGCCTTAACTCGAGTTGAACCTGAACCTGGCAATAGCAAAAACACAAAGCAAACTGTGTCAGAACCCTCATCCTTTATCTTCCCAAAATGGCGTGATCGGACTCCCCAATTCGCCGCCGGAAGATCACCATCTCCACCGCCGTAACCTCCTACTTCTGTAAGTCCTCCCAACTGCTTAATTTTTTGGCCAATCGTACTGTAATCGTAATGTTCGATCCAATTGCTTTCTTATAACTACCTCCATCGATTATAGTTTTGATTCTGTTGAAACTTTGTAGTAATGTGTTTTTTTTTATCCTGTGTTTTCCAATTGATCATTGTCTGTTGGTTGATCTAGCTCTAGCCGTAGCTGTTATAGTTAGTTGTGTTTAGTGTTTAGTTTCAATGTTTTTAAACCCTAATTTGACCAGGTGGTCATGGTGGATGTGATAGTACAACGCTTGTATCTATAATTCCAGAATGACTATAATCAAATTTAGGTCTTCTGCAATTTCAATTGTTATAACTTATAATGCTTGCTGTTATAGTTAATTGTGTTTAGTTTCAATGTTTTTAAACCCTAATTTAAGCAGGTGGTTATGGTGGATGTGATAGTACAAAAGTTGTATCTGTAACTCCAGAATGACTTTAATCAAATTTAGGTTTTGTGCAATTTCAATTGTTATAACTTATGCTTGTTTTTGGCTGTGTTTGAAGGTTTAGAGGGCTTACCTGCAATGGAAGATGCGGATTCAGTTGCTACACTCTTGGAATCTACTACCTCCAAAATACAACAACTTCAGAAAGCATTTGCTGAGCTAGAAAGTCACCGAGCTGTAACCCTAAACCTGAAGTGGAAACAAATCGAGGAGCATTTTCATGGGCTCGAGAAATCTCTGAAAAGGCGTTTTACTGAGCTGGAAGATCAAGAGAAGGAGTTCGAAATGAAAACTGTCCAAGCCCAAAAAGTGCTGGAGAAACGGCATGCTGCTGTTATGGAAAAAGAAGAAGCTTCATTGGTGAGACTTCAAGAGAAAAGAGATGTTGCAGTTGTTGCAATCTCGAACGCCGTTAAGAAGAACAAAAATGCACATGTGGAATCGAAATCTGAATCTGAATCTGTAGTTGTTTGTAGTGAGATTCTTGTTGTGGAGGAGAAACCGCTTGATGCAGTGGCTTCTGAACGTGAAGTTACTGGTGTGAAAACGTTATTTGATGATGGTGATGTGAAACTGCTATCGAATCCCCAGCTTGCCAAATTATGTGAGGAGATGGATGCAGCAGGACTTCACAAATTCATATCAGATAACCGTAAGAATCTTGCTTCTATAAAGGAGGAAGTACCTATTGCATTGAAGGCTGCAGGTAACCCTGGTGGTCTGGTTTTAGATTCACTTCACGGTTTTTACGTCTCAGAAGGGTCAACTTTAGATGGGAAAAAAGATTCAAATCTTCTAGGTTTGAGGCGAACGTGTATCATGTTAATGGAATGTTTTAGCGTTCTACTTGCTAACTTAGATGCGAGTACTGTTTCTAAGGTGATCTATGAAGATGTGAAGAACAGAGCAAAGATTATTGCACAAGAATGGAAACCTAAGTTAGATGATCTTGATTTGGATGCCAGCAATGGGAACTCATTGGAAGCACATGCTTTCTTACAACTTGTTGCTACTTTTGGTATTCATTCTGATTTTGCTCATGAAGATTTATGCAAGTTGATACCGTTGGTCTGTCGTCGTCACCAGACAGCTGACCTTTGCCGCTTCCTTGGGTTGTCTGACAATATGCCAGGTTGCTATATTTTCTTTGTTTCGCAACTCATAATACTAGAGGGGCCAATTTTGGTACATTTGCTTATGAATGGGCCATCTAGGTTATTGTTATAATTTTTTTTATCTCAATTCTCAAAATAGGGTAAAATAGCTAAATAGATAATTTCCCTAATAATATGCGACTATGGGTCAAAAAGGTTGAGGGCTCCCCAAAGTATAACTTGCATGCATACGGTCTCCTAAGTCACTATATTTATAGAAGACTATTATTGTAGTAACATAATAATTATATTCATATCTAACACATCTTTATTTATTTTAAAAAGTGGACAAAGTGTAGCGGTTCAATCCGACTTGGTCCATTTAAATACATACTAAAAAATAACAGCAGTTTCCGCTACCCAACCCGCTCATTTTGCCATCTCTACTTTATGACTCCTTCACACAATCATACCATTAAAACTGTAACTTCTTACCTGGAGATGGTCTAGTGATTTTTCTGACTATTTGTCTAATATCTTAAATACCCATTAATAGAAATTAAAAGCGCTTCTGGATTTATTCCTAGTGATCGATAGTGGAAAAATAAGTACTTTTACATGGAACATAAGAAAGGAATGTTGCAATTTTATGGGTTGTGATATAGTTATGTTTTTACAATGACTCCTCCTTCTATAATATTTTGCTTGTGGGTATTTTTTTCCGGAACTTCCCAAATATGTTTAGGAAAATCATATTCTTTGCGATCACCACGCATAATTCTCTTCTTTTTTTTCTTGGTTTACTCAGGTGTAATTGGTGTGTTGGTCAACAATGGAAGACATATTGATGCTGTTAACCTAGCATTTGCATTTGAACTCACAGAGCAGTTTTCTCCTGTTACATTACTGAAATCCTACTTGGCAGAGGCAGTTAAAGCTCCTTTAACTGTCAAAGCTGGAAATTCTTCTCCAACTGCTCAGGTTTTTTCCTTGTTCTTTAGAGTACCAAAACCTAGAGGATGTAATTTCGACCCATTTTTGGGTGAACAGGATGATTCAGGCCTTAGAGATTGGTTAAACCGGTCAAGTGGGTCAAAAGTCATCCATCACGTGTTCAAAAGGCATAAAACCTCCTCAATTGTTTATTTAATTTATTA